>CAUYUD010181616.1:0-38520 GCA_963575295.1 Alouatta caraya
CAGATACAGGTGATGGGGAGGAAGGCAGCAAATCACACTGCCGTGTGTGTACCTATGTAACAATCTTGCATGTTCTTCACATGTACCCCCAAACCTAAAATGCAATAAAAAGTATATATAAAAAAAAAAAAAAAAAAAACACCTATGGAGAACAAATAATTTTAAAACATTATTTTTTAGCAAGAATATAGCGTGATATTTCTCAAAAAGATAGTTAGAAATACACATTAAATACAGAAAACTTTTAAAAATCCTATAATTCACAACTAAGATTTTATGTTTAAAAAGTTTGATATCAAACTCGTCATTATGGCAGTTACGTCTTGATTATCAATACACGGTTCAATTATGTAATATGTTGAAATGTGTAAGCAGAATATTAAAAGAAAAAAAATGAAGTATAAATGGAGTGAAGAGTTGAAAATAGCAAACCGAATGCCATTGAAAATGTGTAAGCTGATTTTAAAGTTTATTATAGCTTCTTCCATGTAAATTATTTGAAGATTTCTCTCTTTGGCATGTAGGCATTTCTTACAAACGTATTTTTTCCTACTCCCTACTGGTGGATTGCATTTCTTGAAATAGCACTATTTTTTTCCAACTGAGAGATGAAAGAGGATTCGGAGAGCCTGGGGACACACATGCGGGGAGACTGTGGGTATGTAAAGGATTTTGTGACGATGGCAAGGTCTTCTGGAAGGACATTGCTATATTAGGTATCAATTACGAATCAGAAAAAGGAAGGAGCATATTTAGGCTCAATTTGGTTTATGACTCTGAAAATTCCCATGGAACAGAGTGAAAACAATTTTGGAATGAGCTGAAAAATGCTTATCATAGAGTATTGGAATAAGAGAATAAAGAGCAAGATTGAGAATAGTAACAAACAAGAAATAAACTCTGTGTCTTAGGAAACAAATACATGAAAAAGATCAGATACACCTCCCTTCTGTCACCCAGGTGGATCTGATGACCTTGAATGATCAGCAGTTCAACTGATAGGCATAGCGGCCGTTTAGAGGGGATGTTTGCTTTGTTTTGACCAGAGTGACTGATGTGATGGTAAAAACTTAAACAGTGAAAGTGAACTCCTGGTCGGAGGCGAAGCCTCAACTAGACATTGAAGAATAATGATATGTATAGGATACCCAAATTAATTATTAGCTATAATAAAAATTATTATTAAAAGCTTATTATAATAAAGACTAAAGAACTATTAAAAGATACTTCTGATAAAAGTATAAATTATAGTAGATATATACATAGTAGACTATATAGTATATAGACTCTATAGTAGGTATATATAGACTATCGTCTACTATATATATTATACTATATATGCTATATAGTCTATATGTATATATAGTCTGCCATACGTACATACATACATATATATATATAGTCTATATATATGGGGGTGATAAATGGGCTTTTACAGTGGGAGGAATAGAGAACTGGAGTAGCTGAAATTCATAGAGCTCTCTTCTGGATTTTGAGACTTCTCTCTATACCAGTTTTTACCCACTGTATGCAATTCAGTGTGTCATTTAGCTTTCTTAACTTCATTGTACTAATCACTAAAATGAAATAAGAGCTTAAATATATATATCTTTTCTGGCCAATTATATTGAGAATAAGGCTTACATACCACACAGTACAGAATTATCTAGAGTTGCAATTTATCTTACTATTAGCTGGAATTTGTTCTTCCTCGTGATGACATAATTCAGGGGAAACTGTCGGCCTTGTGTAAGATTTTTTTACTGGTATTCATGTAATAGTTCAAAATTTCAGTAGTTCTTCAGACTAGAAAGATATTGGGAAAAAAAGATGAGAAAACAGTATCCTATTTTAAGTTAGCAGTTAAAACAAAGGCATGGCCTGTCCTGTTGTGATGGTGCATATGCCGATGTGGTTGGTATTCAGAGCTCGTTCCCCAGAGTGGATCAGTGCTTGGACAGCCAGACATGAGTAGCAGTGAAAGACAAGATATGGCTAAATATTTTGTTTAGAGCAGGATGAATAAAGCCTTGTTAGAGAATAATCCTTATAATAAGGGGAACAGAAAACCATCAAATGTTTTTAAGTTTAGGATATGACTACTTATTTTATTGTTGCATTTTCTTTTAGCTATTTGTGTTTTACATATTCTTTTTTGGCTCTATTTGTTTGTATACACTTATACTTCTAATAATGAATTCAAAAACATTACATTTTGTCACTAATGCAATTAAAATATTCACTAAACCAGAGGAAGTTTATACTTATTGTATTAGTCCATTCTCACACTGCTATAAAAACTGCCTGAGACTGGGTAATTTTTAAAGGAAAAAGGTTTAATGAACTCACAATTTTGAAGGGCTGGGGAGGCCTCAGGAAACTTACAATCATGGCAGAAGGAGAAGCAAACATATTCTTCTTCACATAGCGACAGGAGAGAGAAGTGCCAAGCAAAGGAGGAAAAGACCCTTATAAAATCATTAGATCTTGTGAGAACTCACTCACTATCATGAGAACATCACAGGGCACCTGTACCCATGATTCACTTATCTCCCTCTGGGTCCCTCCCATAACATGCAGGGATTATGGAAACTACAATTCAAGATGAGATTTGGGTGGTGACACAGCCAAACCGTATCATTGAACTTTCTGTAATATTTATTGCAATTAAAATATACCCCCCCCCGCACCCACCCAGAGAAAGAAAGAATTCTACATTATAGAACTTAGAGTGAAAGACTACTGATTTACTTTCCTAGTATATATAAAGCACCAGTGGATTGGGAAAAAATCCAGTTTTAAATTTCTGGATTAGTAGAGATATGAACTTGCTCCCTGAGGACAATTTCCTGCTTCCTTTTCCAATCTGGGAACAGTAAAGCACTCCTGTGCTCATCACAACCTCCTGAAAAACCTGGCTAGGCTGGAAATATTCTGAAAGGGACAGAGAACCTGAGAACATGAAAACTGTTTCTACATTGACAATTTTTACTTATAAAGTGAATCCAGTGCTTTAAAATGTCTCACAAATCAAGGCAATTTCCCCAACACAGTGTGAGTTATCAGAAAGAGGAATAAATGAATCACCGTTTAATATTTTACCAATTACATATATTCTCTAAGGGGATATCTGACATTTTTAGGTATCAATTCCTAGAGAATTCGTCACTTTATTTTACCTATAACAAGATATTTAGACAGAAACTGTTTGCAGTAGTATTAGCAAATATAAAACTTATTTTGGTATTAAAAATATTTTACTTTTCTTCTGTTCTTTAGCATTAAAAAAATTTTCAGCACTTCACCTAAGAGATCTCCATATCTATATTTTGTATATACATATATACATTAGCAATTCATCTTTATTTTGTAATGTAACTATAATACTTTATGTTTCTTAGATTATTGTGTCCTTAAGCTGCACATACTAGAATGAAATATTATTTACATTTTTAAATGTGCTACAGGGAAGAGTTTTCAGCTTAGTAAAATTTAATCCTGCTTATTTTTTCTTAGCATTTTCATATTTAGTGTATACAGTTTTGTTGTTTGTATAATATTGAAAAAATATTCACTATATGAGCATTATTTACTCATTATTCATACTGGAATTATTACAGTGAGTAAAGGCAGGCATGTTCCTATTTGTAGAGTTCAAAACCCATTAGGTAAGGCAGACTCAAACTGTCACACAAAAAAATATAAATTCAAAGTGTGGTGTCTTATACCGAGAAACTACTGCTGCCATGCAGACATGTAAGAGGAGTATGCGTTCTGGAGGAGAGAAATAAAAACTCAGAAAATTCTACCAGGAAAAAGGCATGAGGAAAATGATCATGTACCACAGTGATGACTAAAGAGAATTATTTTGTAAGCAATGTTTTTTTGTTTTTTTTTTTTCCTAAATCAATGAAATTAAATTGTCTGGAATCTCAATGTCATCTTTATACAGAATTTTAACCTACCATTGTCAATTAAAAAGGGATGAATATTTTATATTAAAATTGATTTCTGCTTATAGGTAGGACAGTAGTTTGAAATGATTTGTAGTAGAATGGTTTATGTCAGATCCTTTAACTTCCCACAGGAATATTTATGACAGCTCATGTTCCCAAATATATTTTGTAAAATATCAAATTTTAGATTTGCATAATTGAATAGGCTTATGGACAAATTCCTCTCTAAAAGTAAATAATAATGTGAAAAATATGCTCTGTCTTGGTAAGACAGACATAAAATATTGCTATCATTTATGGACTAAATATCACATTTTACATTCAGATGTCAAACATTGTTAATCTATAATGTTTTTATTTTCTTTCTTTGTTTAGCTGACTTCGTTTCATTACTTTCTTTATGAAATCATTGGATTTTGCATTCTGTGGGGTTAAAAGAAGCAGTATAACTTGTTAATAATTTAGCATAGTGACATTAACTAATTGGACCATATAAGTCACACATTATATTTGTGTGTGCACATGGAGATCATGATTAATTTAAAATCAGTTTAAGCTCACTTAATAAATTATGTGACAAATCTACTCTACTACATTTCAATATTATAACAAAAGTAAATGTGCAAAAGTAGAAGCTATAAATGATCTTCCTTTAAAGTCATTAAAGCTTCCCAAAGACAGCAACAAACATTTTACTACAGTGATTTATCAAAAGAGGCAACCATCAACATCTTCTCTATAGATTAGTTCTACTTCAAATATTTGTGTAGATATAGACTTCTTATTGACTACATTACAGAATTTAAAGTGTTTTAAACCCAATTATTAGCAAAACAATTTTCAACCAATTAATACTAGGATAAATAATTTAGCAAAATTTTGTATTTGGGTTCATTTTCAAGCATATGAATTGCTGAAATGGAAAATAGAGCTGGTGTCTATACAAGTCAATATTTGCATGTTGTTGAGTTACTTAGAAATAATCTAAATATAACCATACTTCAGAGAATTATTCCCTAGAATAAATTCATTAAAATTCAATTCATTTCACTTTATTTATCTCAATACTGAAAAGTGAATATATGCCTCATACTGTAGGATGAATAGCATGGTTATTTTTATGCCATCTGGCTCTAAGATACATCCCAGGTCCTCTGAAAGAACATTGGATGAGGACAGCCAGAAAATGAGGAGAAAATAGAATCTAAGTAAGACAGTCACACAGAATAACAAATAGCTCCCAAAATTTCCCTCAGCTTCTTCTAAATTTACTTTTTTTAGCTTCATTAAGTGTGACCTTGCTCTTGTGTGACTAAGAACTGTCAGTTTTCACAACTCTTCACTTTGTATTACTTCAGCCAAAATTCTTGACTCTCTTCTTTCAGGTATAATTTTGGCCTATTTTTACTTTGTCATCATTTAATGCACCTATTGCTTTTTATTTTTTTAAACAAGTAATTGTTATGAGCCTTCTTTGAAGTGCTTAATCTCAATTTTTTTCTAAAAGTGAAATCACTAAAATGTTCAGGTTCTGCCAATTTCCAGAATAATGATGATAACAGGAAATAAGACACAGTGGATTATGAAGAGAAAACCAGAATGAATATTGACTATCATCTAGTCTACACTTATAAGTGATAATTGGCTTGGTCCTCTCATATAGAGTATATTGTGTAATTCAAGGCATCATCTGATGTCACAAGGAAAATGTTAGAAACTTTTGAAAGAATATTCTAAATAGTAATATCGAAGGATACGTTGATTTGACTTTTTCCACTACAAATAGAAGTTGAGTTTATTTTCAAGCTTCTAAATTATTGTAGTG
This sequence comes from Alouatta caraya, assembly GCA_963575295.1. Classification (NCBI taxonomy): domain Eukaryota; kingdom Metazoa; phylum Chordata; class Mammalia; order Primates; family Atelidae; genus Alouatta; species Alouatta caraya. The sequence goes on from CAUYUD010181616.1 coordinate 5,782, forward strand.
GAAAGAGGATTTTCAGGCTGCCTTGAAACCTATGAGCTTCATACTCAGTTTCCATGGCACTGAGCTCCATATGGAAGAACTGGTGAGAGAAAGGCAAAAGTTGTGAACACCTAGTTCATCTTTGTATTCCCAATTCACAGAGTTGAGATCATTCTAGGATATCCACAGAAATAAAGGGCAAATCCTCTATAACCATGTGGATGTTTAATTTTCAAAACACAAATACATACAACTGTACAACCTCATATTTCTTTTTTTTTTTAAATTACACTTTAAGTTCTGGGGTACATGTGCAAAATGTGCAGGTTTGTTACATATGTATATATGTGCCATGGTGGTCTGTTACATTCATTACCCCATCATCTACATTAGGTATTTCTTTTAATGCTATCCCTCCCCAATACCCTCAACCCCTGCTATCCTTACCCTAGCTGCCCCACCACCCAACAGGCCCTGGTGTGTGATGTTCCCCTCCCTGTGTCCAGGTGTTCTCATTGTTCAACACCCACTTACGAGTGAGAACATGCAGTGTTTGGTTTTCTGTTCTTGTGTCAGTTTGCTGAGAGTAATGGTTTCCAGCTTCACCCATGTCCCTGCAAAGGAAATGAACTCATCCTTTTTTTATGGCTGCATAGTATTCCATGGTGTATATATGCCACATTTTCTTTATCCAGTCTGTCATTGATGGGCATTTGGATTGGTTCCAAGTCTTTACTTTTGTGAACAGTGCTGCAGTAAACATACATGTCTATATGTCTTTATGATAGAATGATTTATAATCCTTTGGGTATATATCCAGGAATGGGATTGTTGGGTCAAATGGTATTTCTAGTTCTAAATCCTTGAAGAATTGCCACACTGTCTTCCACAATGGTTGAACTAATTTACACTTCCACCAACAGTGTAAAAGCATTTGTATTTCTCCACATCCTCTTTAGCATCTCTTGTCTCCAGATTTTTTAATGATCACTATTCTAACTGGCATGAGATGGTATCAATGTGGTTTTGATTTGCATTTCTCTAATGACCAGTGATGATGAGCATTTTTTCATATGTTTGTTGGCTGCATAAATGTCTTGTTTTGAGAAGTATCTGTTCATATCCTTCACCCACTTTTTGATGATTTTTTTTCTTGTAAATTTAAGTTCTTTGTAGATTCTGGATATTAGCCCTTGTTAGATGGGTAGATTGCAAAATTTTTTTTCCATTCTGTTGGTTGCTGTTTCACTCTAATGATAGCTCACATTGTTTTGAGACACATTGCATCAATACCTGGTTTATTGTGAGTTTTTAGCATAAAGGTCTGTTGAATTTTGTCAAAGGCCTTCTCTGCATCTGTTGAGATAATCATTTGGTTTTTGTCTTTGGTTCTGTTTATGTGATGGATTACATTTATTAATTTGTGTATATTGAAGCAACCTTGCGTTCCAGGAATGAAGCTGACTTGATAGTGATGGATAAGCTTTTTGATGTGTTGTTGGATTCAGTTTGCGAGTATTTTATTGAGGATTTTTGCATCAATGTTCATTATGGATATTGGCCAGAAATTGTCTTTTTTAGTTGTGTCTCTGGCAGGTTCTGGTATCAGGATGATGTTGGTCTCATAAAGTGAGTTAGATTGCCTCTTTTTGTATTATTTGAAATAGTTTCTGAAGGAATGGTATCAGGTCCTCTTTGTACCTCTGATAGAATTTGACTATGAACCCATCTGGTCCTGCACTATTTTTGGTTGGTAAGCTATTAATTGCTGCTTCAACTTCAGCCTTTGTTATTGGTCTATTTAGGGATTCAACTTCTTCCTGGTTTAGTCTTGGGAGGATGTAAGTTTCCAGAGTACTGTGCATATTTCTTATATATAGGAAAATATGCACAGTACTTAAAATTATGTGAGTCCTGTTTAGAGCTTTCAGCAATTTCATGGATTATAGTCAGAATTTCCTTCACTACAAATTTGAAAAAATAAAATCTATCTCCCAAAGTAATAAGAATTGAAATAATATAATCGTCTAAAATGCTTGGCACACAGAATGCAATAAACAAAAGACAGCTAGCTATTCTTAAAAACTAGTGTTTGTATGCTTGTGTCAGGTACAAGTAAATACATTTTGAAGGCAAAAGATTTTTTTCTAAAAGTGCAATTCGGGATGTCCAAATATACTCCTATGGGACTTGCCCCTTCTTCACTTGCAACTATGGATGAAATATAAAAGTAAATACATAAAACAGAAAAAGACCTGGAAACTAGTAGCACTAGAAAGTGGAAAAGAAACAGATAGATTCTGAAGTAGTTGAACAGTCTGTGGTGAATCACCCATTTTTTGACTTTTATGCCGAGGACGTACTGAAGTCTGTGCTAGTGAGAAAACCAGAAGTGTATCCTAACATGCACTTTATTTCTGAACCACCAAAACTACATCCACCAGAAAATGAGGAAAGAATCCCACAAAGGAGAGATCCAGATTGGAAAACCCCAAACTGTGGTTCTAAGTTCTGCCTAAGACTTTATTGAGTCTTGAACTATGTGAAGGGGAACAGATTCCAAACAAGACAGCCGAAGATAGAAGAACTCCATGAGAGCAGATGTACACACCACCCCCGACAGCAGGCAGTTTTCACTTTGAGTGGAGTCAACTTAATTTCCTGCCAAGAAATAAAAAACAAAACCAAAAAGGCAAAATCAATATATAGATCAACGTTTTGGAAGAATATAACAGGTCAAAAGTCTCTAAAAATAAACCACATTCAGAATTCCAGAAACAACAACTAATCACTCAACATATTTAAGCCAGTTTAAAATTAAAAAATAAAAGACCCAAAAACTTAGACCAAACTTGAAATGTCCCAGATGTTGGAATTAGCAGATAAGATTTTAATGCAACTATTATTATAACTGTGTTTACATAAGTATAGGAAGCCGTGCTCTTGATTAAAAAGTTAGAACTATCAACAAATAAATAGGGGTTATAAAATGAAATTCAAATGAATATTTTAATAACAAAAACATAATATCTATTTTTTTAAAAGTAGGTTTATTTGAAAGGGCTTAACAGATTCAAAATGAGAGAAGAGTTCAGGAACTCGATTTAAGTCCAATGGAAATAATCTTAGCAGAAGAATACAGAGAAATTAAGACTGAAAAAAATATAATAAGCAGGGCATCAGGCTTCTTTGGGTTGATATCAGGGCTAACACACATTTAACTGGAACTCCAGAAGGAGGAGAGAAAGAGAATAAGGGAGAAAATATCTTTAATGTACTAATGGCTGACCTTTTTCAAATTTGGCAAAAAATATGAGAGAGAATCAAGAGGCTCTGTAAACTGAAGGATAACTGCAAAGAAACCATAACTGTGTACATCATAGGCGAACTGCTTCAAAAGAGACAGAGTAAAAAACTTGAAAGCAACTAGAGAAAAGTGACATACTACATGCAGAAAACAGCGATTCAAATTATTGCTGATTTTACATCAAAAACCGTGGAGGCCATCCATGGGAAATAGCATCATCGAAGTGCTGAAAGCAAAATACAAGAAAACAAAGCAAAAAGGAACTGTCACCCTAGACATTTACGTCATGTGAAGACATCCTTCAGGCATGCAGGTGAGATGGAAAATAGGAGGAAGCTATGAGAGCCTGTCACTGGCAGACACGCAGTGGAGGGAATGCGGAGACAGGCTGCTGAGGCTTAAGGGAAGAACCTACAACGTGCAGTGAAAACTGGGATCTTCAGTGATGCATAGAAAGCATTATAGGTTGTAAATATTTTGGTTAACATAAGAACATATTTTCTCTGAGTTTCTTTAAAGTTTGTGAGACTTTTTAAGTAAAAATTACAACATTGTGTTTTGGAATCTGAATTGTATGTATTTGTAATATATATGATAATCACAGCAAAAAAAAAAAGAAAAAAGTTAGGTAAATGGACCTCTAAAATTGCATTCTTTATACATTTTTGAAAATAAAAGTGACATAATATTTATTCAAGAAGACTGAAAAATCTTGGATGTTTATATTAATTCCAAGTGCAAACACTAAAATGTGGCCAAAAAATATAGTTAAAACACCAGTAAGTTAATTAAAAGAAAATTCTTAAGAACATTGAACATTCTAAAGGAAGGCAGGAAAGAGCAGAGAAACAAAAGTGGAGAGGGCAAACAGACAAAATAATGATGCAATTTCATGCAAAGTGGTTAAAAAAAAAAACCCTCATTGTTGCAGTATAGAAGTCTTTCATGGAAGTCTTCATTTCAATGTTTATTCAGTAATGAGTTTTGAGTAATTACTCACGTGTTTGACACCATAACAGGAATGTGGAAGGTCAAGGTGAAGTAGGCAGCATCCCTAAACTCAAGGAGCTTAGAGTTTAGTGGGAGAAAGAAAAGGCAGCCTAACATGAGAATGCAATCCAGTCAGTGTAACAGGAGCCCCAGCACAGGAAGCTGCAGAGGAATGAGGGGGACGGAGGTCAGAGAATGTTAGTCTGTGCCCACTGGCCCAACAGACACCTACATTGATGCCTGTGAATGGGAGACAGAGAGGGAGGATAAGAAAAAGTCATTGATCATTAGCAAATGTCAGGCTGTCTCTACATTTCCTCACTTAGAGATAATATGCTACAAAAAACAAAACTTTATATCATTTTTTGTGAATATCATACGTGCTCATTATGGAAAACTCAGTAAACAGACAAGTAAACTAAAAATCACCTGTGGTTCTACTACCGATAGATAAGCACTGGAATTTTTTTTCACTTCCAGTTTTTAATAATGTTAAAAAAAAAATGACCTTCTAATAGACAAAGAATCCACAGTGACCTTTACGAAAATTTTCTATTGTTTTCTTGTCTGTATGAGAATTTTACATTCATGCCTCAGTCAGAGTAGATGGTTTTATGCCTACCTATTTTAGTATATATTTGCACAAAGTCTCCTACGAACAATATTGTAGTATTTCCCTTGAGCAAAACAAAATGGAGTTCATGATGGATTCTGATAAAATTGTTTTAAGAAGTAAATTGTCCATATAAGGAAAGAATAAACCGTAAGCTAATTAAAAATCAACTACTGGGCTACCTTTTCAAGCCATTCAACATTTGAACAAAGGAGAAAACTTACATTGTAAATTTTGCCAAAAATTTCTCCATAAAATTATAACTATTTTTTTGTTTATTATAACTACATTTTTACCTGTGTAATTCAGTGCCTAACTAGATGGTGGGGCTGCATTTTGGTATAGTACATGTGTGTCTCTGATACAATGAATTTATGTCACTAGTTTTATTATGCAATACTCCAATCTGTCAGAAAATTATTTTATGGTGAAGAATTATAAAGTGCAGAAATAGTTATTTCTTTTTTACACACTAGATATCTTGAAATGGTAATAATAGTTTTTTTGTCTTTTCTTTTTTATCTTCACAAACTCATAGTTACACTGAAGTTGTAAACTTACATGAACGAAATACGTTTACTGCAATCATTACAAACATCTCATTTGGGAGGTCCAGTCATCACCAGAGGATAAGTTTTGTTTCTGCATTTTGCGTTATAAAAACTAAACCGGTTTTGTTTCTGTAATGATGCTTTGTGTTATGCTGTTATGAAAGACTTCTTTCTAAAATACGCATTTAATTTTCTGTAACCCTGCTTTTTCATTTCTCTCCCCGATGTGAAATTAACGTCATACTCCCTTGGCTGACAGATAAGATCCCCTCCCTGCTTTGAGCCCCGTTCTCATGCTGGACTCACAACTCTCCCCTAATATACTGTCTTCCAGCTACAAAATAGACTTCTCGAATCTCCAATTAGGGTAAGCTTTAAAGAGTTTCCTTCATTTTCTTCTGCTTTTAACACCTCACGGAAGATTGTTCTGCCTTCCTGCCACCCTTTCCTTAAGAAAACCCTACATGACTCTCTTCTCGGTCTCTCCAAGAAAACTGTCACTGGTGTGTCCATTTTTGGAAATTCTGTTTACAGGAAAACATTCATCCAATCAGTTGTCCAAACAATAACACATACATTTATCAAAATGACACTATCTAATACAGAAAGTTTAATATTTCACAGGGCAAATTAGATGGTGAGATTGCATTTTATTCTTTTTGAATGAACCTACTTTGTGTAGGTTCATTTTGGATGAATAAAAGATTGGATAAATTAATAAATAATAATGCTATTGTTAAAATGCACGCTCTAAATGAAGAGAACCCCAGACAGGCTTTGTGTGAGCAACGTGGCTGTTTATTCACCTGGAAGCAGGTGGGCGGAGGCCAAAAAGGGCGTCAGCAAAGGGCAGTGGGATAGGAGTTGGTTTTATAGGTTGGGGGAAATCTTTTGGGGAGGGGGAAGGGGTGTGGCGGAGTAAGATCAGTTACAGTGGTGGGGGTAGGGGCAAGGAGCATACACTATCATAAGTTCAGTTACAGTAGCGGGTGGGGTAAGGCTTAAGAGCAGATAGGATGGCAGGGTGGGGTAAGGGGTATTCACATTATTATAATAATAGTTAAGAAGGCGAGGTGGAGTGAGGAGTATTCACATTACCATAATAATAATAACAGTTAAGATGGCAGGTTGGGGTGAGAAGCTTAATGTCTAGGGAAGCACCACTGGGCGATCAGGGATAATGTCAAATGCAGGGTTTTGGGGGTGGCGGTGATCAGTGGTGCAGGCAGGACTTCAGACTTTTTGGGTCCGGGCAGCTATTATTATTCTTGCTTTAGCTACACGTAAAGTTATACAACAAAAATAAGTTAAATTTAGTTCACATGAAAAGAACTTATATACCACTTTATAACAATAATAAGTTCTCTGGGAAATATTCTAGGAGATAGGATTTTTCTACGAAAATCCATTTTAACTTCCAAGTCACTTTTAAATTCCCTGAATTATACCTTACTTGAAAATCTTATTTAACAAAAATGTAGTATAGCAGAGAGTTGAAAAAAATTTATCTCGGCTGTGATTCTTAGTTTTCATAATTACCTCTCCTGAACATTTTACTTCATGTAGAAAAAGGATTATAAAATAGATGCGAAGACAGAGGATAGAATTTTCACTCAGTATCTTTGATTCTTGCTTTCTCTTTCACTTCATATGAAGTGACTCTATGGAAAGGAATTTGAGAAAAAAGGGCCCCCTATGCTTTTCTGTGTTTGAATTTAAAAGTCTTTGCCACATGGCGGTACTTGATTTTCTTCATACACAAAACTAACAACTCATGTTGTCTCGTTTCTCAGTTGTTGGGTTGCTTTACGAGAGATTCATTGGGTTTCACTCTGAGGGTGTTTACAAAATACAAATGGCATTTGTCACTTGATTTTAAACCTGCTGTTCTGTGTGGCTCTGCGTTAAATCAGTAGTGATCAGGGCTATTGCGTGTGTTTGCGAGTGGGTGGTGGTGTTTACGCTCTTGGAGCACAGGCAGAGCTTGTATTCGCTTCCTGCCTCTTTCCGTATTTTCTTGTGGTTTGGATCACATTCTCAATCTTCACCCTCTTGCCAAACAAAATATACGTCATCTATTTTCAGACTGGAAAGAATCACGATGTTCTTGGTTTGACTGAGCAAAAAAAAAAAAAAAAAAGGAATCTACAAAGGGTTGTTAGTGGTTAGTCACGTGGTACAATTTCCTTTCTGGATATAATGACATGAAAGACAGTTACCCCATCATGTAACAAATCTTTAATGGTAAAATTTCAGGCAAATAACGTTTAGAAATAATCCAAATTGTTTTCTATTAAGTCAATAGATTAATGCTTACATGATTTTATTTGGAAAATATTATTGGGTAACTAGAATGTACAAGGTACTCTGTTTTGTTCTATGAAGTTACGAGGACATGCCAAGCACCCCTGCCCCGAGTGGGACTTAGACACAGACATACACAATGACACACACAACGGGCTAGGTAGCAAAACACTTTTTTTCTTTTTTTTTTTTTGAGACACGCTTGCTCTATCGCCAGGCACCAGGCTGGAGTGCAGTGGCGCGATCTTGGCTCGCTGCAACCTCTGCCTCCTGGGTTCAAGCAGTTCTCCTGCCTCAGCCTCTTGAGTAGCTGGGACTACAGGCACACACTCACACCCAGCTAATTTTTCTATTTTAGTAGAGACGGTGTTTCACCATGTTGGCCAGAATGGGCTTGATCTCTTGACCTCGTGATCCGCACGCCTCAGCCTCCCAAAGTGCTGGGATTACAGGCGTGAGCCACTGCGCCCGGCCCAGAACACATTTAAGAGCCTTAGGTAAATGGTTAAGGTTGTGCAGAGAAAGAAGGGATACCTCGCAGGTGCAATGGGAACAGGAGACAAGGAAGGAGGTGTTGCCCACAATTGGCATGGAAACCTTCCCTAAGGAGAGGTGATTTCACTTGAACAAAGGCTCAAGATGGAAAGCTCAGAACTGTTTCAGTGTTTTGTAAATGAGCCACCTGTTCCTGGCTTTCCTGTTCCTGTTCTTAGGGTTCCTTCTGAGTTCATCCCAAGATGTTCAGGGAGAAGGGTCTCCTTCCCCTATTTTACTTTTCACCCACATTGGAGGAGTATCGATGATTTGCTAAGTTTCTCTAATTCTCATTCTTCGTGGGCCACTTTGTTCTTCCTTGAGCACTCGTTTTTATGGAAGACAGTGAAGAAAAACTATTTTTATCTTTGTATTTTAAAACACATTCCAGTCCGGGCGCGGTGGCTCAAGCCTGTAATCCCAGCACTTTGGGAGGCCGAGGCGGGCGGATCACGAGGTGAAGAGATCGAAACCATCCTGACCAACATGGTGAAACCCCATCTCTACTACAAATACAAAAAAATTAGCTGGGCGTGGTGGCGTGCGCCTGTAGTCCCAGCTACTTGGGAGGCTGAGACAGCAGAATTGCTTGAACCCGGGAGGCGGAGGTTGCAGTGAGCCGAGATTGTGCCACTGCACTCCAGCCTGGCGCCTGGCGACAGAGTGAAACTCTGTCTCAAAAAAAAAAAAATAAATAAATAAATAAATAAATAAATAAATAAAATAAAATACATTCCAAAAAAGAAAAATCGTCAAGCAGTACAGTTATTTTCTGGAATTCTTATTTACTGTAGTTCCCAAAATATTTCACATTTGATGACAGAGTCTATTTTTACATAACATAGCACAGGTACAGGTGGTGGTCCTACTTTTTATCTTATGGAAATTGGTAGAGTCGTGGCTTAAACACATTGCCTGGCCTTGTTTCATGAGCTTCATTCATGAGTTCATTCTACCTTACAGAGCATATAAGCAGGAGTACATCTTTTGGCAGTGAAAAAAAGATTAACTATTATCAAGAAACATACAGTTAATCTTTTAACTATTAATAAACATACAGAAACATACAGTTTCTTGATACTGTAACTTCACTTTGAATCAGTGTTATGACCTTTGCATAGAAAATGTGCGTTCAGTAAAATAAAAGCCAAATTTCCTGTTGATTCAATTATTCTCTGGAAGTTTTATCAAATCAAAAATTTTTAAGAGTGTAAGGCCATAAACTCTCACTTACTATCCATGACTTCGGCAAACACCAGCCTTATTCTGGTTAAATGTAAAAGTTCATTGTGCTACTGAGGAGCATGAAAAAATATTTCCAAACAGAGTCAATGGTTCTTGCAATGTTAACTGCACTGTAATTGTTTATGTGTTTGGGACTATTGCCTTTCATAAGAAGTTACGAATGATTTGTATCAGAAGTGTTTTGTGTAAATAGTGTCAGTAAAATGTAATTTAAAAAGAAAAAACTAAAAACATAAACTAGAAAATAACATTTTAAAATCTTCACGATTTTTATATTTGGTAAAATTATAGTCAATAATTTTAGTTCATGTTAATCCTTTCAGAGTTCTTTTTTTTAAACTGAACAATTTAGGTGGATTTGATGAAAACTGATACAAATGTTAGTGAATGCACAGCGTTAAATCTAGAGGTAAGAAATTTTTTTTAAATGCCTAGGTCCTATTCTCAATGGGATTGACCAGTCTATGAGGAAACTCACGTAGACACACACATGACAGACACATCACATTACTGATATGGTGTGGATATAAATAACAAGATCACTGGGAGTACAGGAAGGCCCATCCTAAATGGACTGGATTGTTCCCAGTGCAGTACTATGAGATCTGAGTTGTGAAGGTTGAATACGGATGCCCTGGGTGACTAACACGCCAAGGTAGCAGCAGGGTTGGAGGGGAGATTACAGAACGTTACGACCATAGAAACCATATACGTGAAGACACAGGTGTTGGGAGCCTTGCCATGTTCAGAAGCAGCAGCTTGCAATAGGGTGGAAGTAGGAGCTGTGCATCGACATGGATGCAGGTGAGCTGGATGGACAGAGCAGAATCCAACCAGGCAGGTCGTCCTCTGCCAAAATAATATATGTTTCATTTGGAAGGCACAATATTTATTTATTGTAAGCAAAGAGGGTTTTGAACAAGAAAATGTACTTACTAAAAACTATTCTTGTTGAAGTGTAGCAATATAGAGATAAAGAGATTTCAGCTTTCCTCTTTGTATCTAATTAAAATCACCCCAAACTGATTTTGTGCTTACATACAATCAGAGTGTATGATTTGATGTAATCTATAGCATGAGTTTCAGATTCACATATGATTGTGTGTGTGTGTGTGTGTGTGTGTGTGTGTGTGTGTGTAGACAACCTTGTTTTACTATAGTTCCCTTGACTGCACTTCACAAATACCATGATTTACTTTTGCAAATCAAAGATTTGTGGCCAAACTGCACTGAGCAAGTCTATTGATGCCATTTGTCCAACAGCGTGTGCCCACTTTCTGTCTCTGTCACATTTTAGTGTATCTTGCAATATTTCAAACATTTAAAAAATATATCTATTAGATCTGTGATCAATGAACTTTGAAGTTACTATTGCGATTATTTTGGAGGCCACAAACTGGAAGCATGTGTTCTGACTGCTCCCCTGAATGGCCGTTTCCTGTCTCTCCCTCCCTCCTTAGGCCTCCCTATTCCCTAAGACACAAAAATATTGAAATTAGATCAATTAATAACCCTACAATGGCCTCTGAATGCTCAAGAGAAAAGAAGAGTCAAAAGTCTCACTTTCAATCCAAAGCTAGAAACGATCAAGCTTAATGAGAGGCCAGGCTTGGTGGCTGAGGCCGCAACCCCAGCGCTTTGGGAGGCCAATGTGGGCAGATCGCTTGAGTGCAGGAGTTAGAGACCAGCCTAGCCAACATGGTAAAACTCTGTCTCTATGACAAACTACAAAAATTAGCTGAGTGTGGTGTCACGTACCTGTTGTTCCAGCTATTAGGGAGGCTGAGGTGGGAGAATCACCTAAGCCCACGAGTTCAAGCCTGTAGTGAGCTGTGATTGTGCCACTGCACTCCGACTGGGCAACAGAGTGACACCGTGACTCAAAAAAGAAAAAAATTATAAAAAATCTTAGTGAGGAAGGCATGTTGAAAGCCAAGATAGGCTGAATGCTAAGACTTTTGTGCCAAACAGCTGTGAAAGCAAAGGAAAATTTCTTGAAAGAAATTAGAATTGATACTCCAGTGAACACATGAATGATAAGAAAGCAATACAGCCATGCACCGACATGGAGAATTTGAGTGGTCCACATAGGAGATCAAACCAGCCATAACATTCCTGTAAGCCAATGCCTAATCCAGAACAAGGCCCTCTTGTCAATTCTGTAAAGCCTGGGAGATGTGAGGAAGCTGCAGAATAAAAGATTAAAGTTAGCAGAGGTTGGTTTATGAAGTTTAAGAAAAAAAAAATGCTATGTCTGTAATATAAAAGTACAAGGTGGGTCAGGCACCGTGGCTCACATCTGTAATCCCAGCACTTTGGGAGGCCAAGGTGGGCAGATCACAAAGTCAGAAGATTGAGACTATTCTGGCCAACATGGTGAAACCCCATCTCTACTAAAAATGCAAAAATTAGCCGATCATGGTAGTGTGTGCCTATAGTCCCAGCTACTCGGGAGGCTGATGCAGGAGAATCCCTTGAACCTCCGAGGCGAAGGTTGTACTGAGCCAAAATCATGGCACTGCACTCCAGCCTGGGCAACAGAGTGAGACACTGTCTCGGGAAAAAAAAAAAAAAAAAAAAAAAGTGTAAGGTGAAAAAGCAAGTGCTGATGGAGAAATTGCAACAAGATCTCCAGAAGGTCTAGCTACGATCATTGATGAAGGAACTATTATAACAACAGGTTTTCAGTGAAGACAAAACAACCAGCTTTTGGAAGAAGATGCCATCTAGAATTTGTGTAGCTAGAGGGGAGATGTCGATGCCTGGTTTCAAACTTCAAGGACGGGATGTCTCTCTTGTTAGGGGCTAGTTCTTCCTCATGGGTGGCTTTGCTTTGATGTTTTCCCTGGCTCAGATGTGCAGACACATTCAGCTCCAGACAGCTGCAATTTTAATACATAAAAATTTAAAACTTGGACGAAACCTTAAAACCTTACTTTTTCTCTACCTTCTCAACATTTAGGGAGAAAACAACTGCAGAAAATGCTAAACATGGATACAATTTGTGAAAAAGAGCAGGTGGCTAAGAAACTCCGTATGAAGCCCAGGAATATGGCAGGATATATAAAATGTAGCATGATTTAAAAGGGAAGGCTGAGGTTAAGTATTGCCATCAGAGAATGAACCTTTGGAACACAGAAATAAATCTGAGCCATAGTTAAAACTCCTAACGTATTTACTTTGCACTTTTCATTGTGAAATCTTTGCAATTTATGTCAGATGCAGAAACAATTTTCCAGGACCCTTAGCTGCAGGAGAGCAGATTCAGATTCACATTTCATGTGGGCTTCACACTCTGCGATTCTCAGGAGCCCTCACTCTGAGCTGGTGTCAGCTGAGAATCTGAAGCTTCTTTAGGTACACTAATTTTTCTAACACGCTTTCTCTTTTTGTTTAATATTTTATGGTTTAATGAAATCTGGATGAAATATGATTTATCACCCATGTCATTGTGCACGATTAGATGTTTTAGCTACTTGTGCAATGCTGATATGACAAAGTCATAGTCTACTCCTGATTCCTTCTTACAAGGTACAAAGTGCTCTCAGATAAGTCATTTCCTGGAAGATGCAGGTTTAAGTGGAATTGAATGAACGAGAAGATATAAAATGTAGATTCAAAATAAAAGGCATTTTACATTTCTAAGTCACTGGACGGCTTTCTTAGGTAGAATGGCTGGTCCATGTCTGTCCTTCCTGAGAGAATGTCACTCAGGGGACAGCAACTGTGTCCACTGCTGGAAGCCATGGATCTGGAAATGTGTGTGGTACTTTTTTACATTGTGACTAATTTTTATTTTGTAGTTTTTTTATATGTAATAACCGTACATATTTATGGGATACACGTGATATTTTTAAACATGCATACCATGTCTAGTGATCAAATCAGGATAATTATCCATTTGTGCCAACATTTATTATTACCAAGTCTTCTAGCTATTTTGAAATATACAATAAATTATTAACTATAATTTCTTTACACTACTATCAAACATTAGAATGTATTTCTGTGTTCCAAAATTGTGTAAAAAACAGCATCTCTTAAAACGTGTCTGGACTACCTATTTCCTTATTTCTTTATCTGGTTGATGTTAACAGCTTTTTATAAAAAACAATCACTTTTTTCCAAATGATCACTAATATTGCTGCACTTTACTCTTCAGTATTACATACACACTTTCATCTCTCATGGCTGGTAGGATTTTTACACGCACAGACCTGGAGTCAGACATCTGTGAGGCCTACAGATACTGGGCTTGAAGAATCAGATTGTACAAAGCATGCAGAGCCTGGCTTTTTATTAGATATGATGATGCTGATCAGGAATAATGACAATCAATGCGACTGTGCCCTCATGGGTCTTGCACAGGGAGGCTATGTTTCTGCATATTACTACTGAATTGAAATCTAGTAAGTGCTGCTTCTCTGGCTTTAAGATCTGGGTTGTATCACAGCTTGTATAGGACACGTTTCAGGACATGTTGTTGATGTCAGTGCCAGAGGTGATTTAAAATACATTTCCCCACTTAGACTGGTTATTGTTTATTTATTTGTAGTGCATTCGTTTTTATCAAGCTATGTGACATTCTTAGGAAATTTCTAGAATATTTATTTACAACTGCTTGGTCTCATTGCCCTCTTATAGCTTGAGAAAAAGCCACTGTGAAATGAAAATTCTTCTGCCACTTTCTGCCCTGGACCATACTATTTAGAAATCCCATGTGACATGCTCTATCTTGCCAACTTTGGTTTTATTGCAGCATTTATTACTTGATGACTCTGAGGAAATTAGACTTGTGTGAGCCTGTCCTGTAGCTTGGATGCCTTTCAGCACTCGGCTCACTTGGCAAGGCTTGTGTGTTTCTGGTCTCAGTGCAGGTCACGAGCCTCCGCTGACCCTCCATGCAGTGCCTGTGATGCTTTGCTGTTCTCCTGGTACCTGCCTCCACCACAGCAGCCGCCACTCTGCATTTTCACCACCTGCATGCTCTCCTCCCCACTAGACTTGGAGCTCCCAGACAGGACAGCAGGGGTTTGGCATCCCTTAAGGTAATGACGATGAATAATCTTTCATCGGTCATTAATGAATAATTGATTTATATATTCACTTCACTAGTATGCTCAGAAGTTGTTAAGTCATGGAAAGACTGACCTACATCTACACAGTATATATTTCTTCCAAAGTGAAGCATCATTTAAAATAGATAATCAACTGCAACGTGGCGTACTCCCTTTTAGGTACTGCATACTCAGAGAGGTGACTCAGTCCTTAGAATAACTAATTTGGTAAGGAACAAATGTAAGATACTTGAAAAATCAAAAAAGATATTTCATGCCATCATGAAACAGTCCATCCACACAATCTATCCTCCCTTGCAGAATCTGTCTGGTAAATAGATTCTAGTGTCCAGAACTAGCGAACTTCTTTACCATAGTCAAGAGTATGAGGATGATTATTCTGTAGACTTTCTTCACTTCAGGTTCACCCACATTCTCTACTACTTATTTTACGATTTTTATTTAAACCCCTTTTGCAGCCTCGTTGGTTTCTGACATGTTTTCAGGGAGCTATAAAAGTTTTATAGGTTGGAAAAGTGCTGGGAAACTAATTTAATCTGTACTTACTTCATTTCAGTTGTTTTTACTTCTACTTTTTTTGTTTCTTTGAATTTTTAGAGGTTCCTGGTTAAAGAGATTCTTGTATGATAAAGGTGTGCCCATCTGTGAAGTCAGTATTCCATGCCTGTCTGTGTCTAACTTGGAACAGCTCCTCTTTCCTCTCTGATCAGCAGAGCCGGGTTCCTAGAAGGGCTCATGTTAGAACTGCAGCTGAGGGGTTTTCCATCATCAAGGGAAAGGATGGGGATGAGATGAGCCTGCTGGAGCCTGTCTTTATATTCACAGTAAGAAAACAACAAAGATAATTCAACAAACCAATTATATGTAGATGTCATTTTGTACATCATAAATTAATCACAATGGTTATTGTGAAATTAATCCTCTTTTTTGCTTTTCTTGCTCAGGAGCAGCTTGTCTTATCTCTTTCCTCCACACTTTCAATGAGAACCTTCTATATTATTTTCTTCTACTGCAAATGGGAAACATGCTTAGAGGGAGTTTTATTTTTTGCCTTTGTTTTTTTCCTGTCTGGTCGTCATCTAACCTTACATGATTAATATATTTCTGTTTTGAGTCCTTGCCCCACTCCTACCTTTTTTATCTCAGGGTCCTGTGTGGTCCCCAGGGAAATAGAATAACATGCATAGTGGTGATGCTTTGAATGCATTTTATTTAAATTCCCATGTGGAGAAGTAGGCGCTTCTCAGCCCTTAACTATGTGTATGCCAGGTGCCGCTTCTCCTGCGCAGACCCTCCTCCAATAGCCCCGTCCCTGAAGTGTCTGGGACAGTTCCAAAACCCAGACTGGCCTTACCCTAAAACTCTTTCTCTCAGTTTACCACTGCAGAGGCCACACTCTTTCTCTGACATCTCCTTTGTTTTTCTATTCTAAAACCACAGCTCTTTCCTTTTCAAATAATAATAACCATGATTAGAAATTCACCAATATGCCCAGGCATGGTGTCTCACACCTATAATTCCAGCACTCCTGATGTAAGGAGTTTGAGACCAGCTTGTCCAACATGGTGAAACCCTGTCTCTACTAAAAAAAAAAACAAAAATTAGCTGGGGGTGGTGGCGCACACCTGTAATACCATCTACTCTGGAAGCTGAGGCAAGAGAATTGCTTGAACCTAGGAGACAGACATTGCAGTGAACCTAGATGGTAACACTGCACTCCAACCTGGGTGACAGAGCAAGACTCTATTTCAAAAAATTTTTTTAAAAAATTCACCAATATCCAAATAGAGATTCATAGTTGAATTCAATTTTCCCAGGAGGAAATATGTGTAGACCACAATTTTGTGTCACAGAGCCTTCTAGTGGGGGAAAATCCAGGAAGGTGTGTTTCATTTTAAGTGTAATTTACATGTTTTTATTTAAAAGCTTAAATACTAATTACTTTGCTCATCATTTGTATCTAAGGGCTAATTTTAGTATGTTTAGATAAGCTGGCATAGTAAAACAAAAAATCACTGTAAAATCAGTCCTTCTCCTACTTCAGTGTTAATCATTTGACGTCCTGAGGAGTCTTGTTTATTTATACGTTATCTAGTCAAATCAGTCTGTTGTGTATGACAGCACATTTTTATGTCTAATTAATACACGGTGATTTTCAAAAAGTATATTGTTACTTTGGTGGCAACTCTAATTACATTAAATGGTTTCAGTTTTAATATTTTTCATTAATATTTTATATTCATTAAAATTTTTTACATTATTAAATCTGAGTTGATTTTGACTGTTATTTATATGATACTCATTATTAAAATTCTTGACATTATTAAATTTGAGCTGATTTTGACTCATATGAAATGCTTTGCATATATATTTCATATAATTAAATTTTTCTATTCAAAATTCTGATCTGATTTTGGTACATTTAATGAGTTTAAAATATGTATTGGATTAAGTACTAAGTAGGTTTTATGAAACTTACAATAATTACACAAAGGATATTATTATAATCTATGAAAATTTATTAGAGAATGACATGTTTGCATCTCTCTAGAGAAAAACAATAATATAAAAATTGTTTAATCTGGATTCATTTGAGTAATCCTATTGCTCAAAATGTGTTTTAACAGTTAAATAAGAAAACTGAAGTTTTAACTCATTGACTGCATATGAGAAATTCATATTTCAAATAGTTTCTGAAGTGGGCCATGTTTCTATCATCTCACATACAAAGCTAAACAAAACGTGTTGCTAATAATTTCATGAGTATTGTCTCCTGTTGTTTGAATATAGTTATATTCATGTAAGTTTGTGAAATAGGTGCCAACTTCACACACATTTATATGATATTATTTGTATGCTGTTTAAAGCAGTGTAACTGAAAACTTTTGATGTCTCTTTGTACTCCATTGATTTAAAAGAGAAATCCCAGAGCTCAGGGCACAGACAGACATAGGCTTTGTACATCACAGTACATTTCAGTACATTCTCTCCAAACACTGGGCTGCTGTGGATAGAGAGATGAGGAAGGAACTTCTGTTTCCATTATTGTTCATCCAGTTGAAGGTACATGTCACCATCAATCCCCAGAGAATGACACATCACAAAATGTTCAAATGTTTATTCTGTTCTGTGCCCCCTCATGAATTCACACATATTCAGCTAATGTCCTGAGAGACATTGTGCTAAGATCTGTTCATTACCTATGTACTTTACAGTCCAATGGGAAAATAAGCTAAATTAAAACCACATCCAAAATTAGACTATACCACCAAGAGGGATGATTTCCATAGGAGTGACGTCTTATGCGTGTTTGATAATTGGAAGAGATAGGGCGTAGACTAAACAGACATGACAAAAGCTTCCAAAATACAGTGGTTCTTGCTAGAAAGAAGTTTGTTTCTATCCCACACAAGAGCTTAGGGGTAGGATGGGTGTCTAGCTTGGGCAGATGTCTCAGACAGCCATCTCCTACGTGAGATGAGAGCCACAGAGATAGATCAAACCCCACGCATTCCTACCTGAGCTCCCCAGAGGAGAGGAGAGAAAGTGAAGCGGAAGCCACATCCTCACTCCATGTCACCTCTTAACTCATCATTTGTCCATGTTTAGCTCCAAGAGAGTGCAGTCAAGTCATTCCTTCTGCATGGCCATGTGTTCTGTGAAATCTTGGTGGTGGTAATGAGGTGTTCTGTACTTAAAGGAAACAAAGTGGAGAATGGCTGCATAGAGACCCTTAGCAGCTAGTGTAGTGAAAAGCCACAGAGACACATAGGATTAGCATTAAGCTCTCAGTGAACCTCCCAAGCAAAGCTATGGCCGTGCTGGGGAAAACAATTACATCTCAGGTTCTTATATACTCTGTAATGCAGGGTAATAAAGAATGAACAGATATGTGTTAAATATATTTTAATTTTCCCTAAATTATTATTTATGATAATTATAGCAGCTAATTTCAGACATAGTCAATATATAAACCAAGCTATTAATAAAAGCTGCCAAATATTTTTGTAAAGCTTTGGGCATTAAAACATATTGGTTTCTTCTCTAATGTAAGCCGCCAAATGCTTTCTTATCCAGATGAAATTCCAGAAGCCAGTACAAGAGCATTTTCTTCTTATTGCCATGATGAGCTGTTTGATTTTAACCTGCTATTTTTGGGATATGCTTCCACGTATATGAAACTCTAGATAAGACAAATCAAATCTGTAGTGATAGAAATGAGATCAGAGGTTGCTAAGGGCAGGAGTGGAGACTGAGGACCAGCTTGGAAGGTCAGACAGAACCACTTGAGGTAGCAAAAGTGTTCCACATTTTGATTGTGGTGGTGTTTTAAGGATGTATGCATTTGCCAACACCTTGAACTTCAGTACAGTTCCCCACCAGGACCATGACAAAAGCGGGTGGTGGGAGCCATCCTCGCCAAGGTAGAGGCAGTCAGCGCATGCACTGTCTGCAGAGAATTTAGAATAATAATAAAGCTGACTAAAGGTCAGTCTGATTTTTATTATCTCCATGCATTAGCAATGCTAAGCACTGCCCGTGATAAAATACTCTTCTCTGAAAAAATCTTGTTAGTCTAAGTTCTAAACACATGGTGCTGTCACTACTGACTTTTACTGACACATTTTCAGGTTTCTAATTAGCACCTATAGTTCAGATTTCACTAACTGTACACTGGACCCATGGGGAGGCTTCCTGGCCAGAGGTCCTCACGTCAGCCAGCCCCTTCTTATTCCAATCCATCCTTTACCACGCAGCTACCCAAGGATTCCTCTGGTTAGAGGCACCAGTGGTTTTCCTTTGCGAAAGAATAAGGCCGCTTCTCTAGCTGAGAACATGGGGACCTTCAGGTTCTGGGTCTGGTTCTACCTTTCAGACCCTCATTGGCCACTTCTCTCTGCTCCTAGTTCAATGCGTCTTGCAGTGTGGTCTGTGGACGACGGTGTTGGAATCAGTGTGGTATGGGACACGGAGAGGTGTTTACCTATCCGCTGCCCCAAATCTACAGAGTTAGAGTATCTGGGAGTTGGTTCTGGGGAAGCTCCTCAGATAATCTTTTTTTTTTTCTTTTAACTTGTTCTTTTATCATATGGTGATGTGCAAAATATGTATAACATCAATTGCAAATATATACACCTTACTTATTATGGGATGATGACTGCTATCAGAATTCTTTTCCAGTGGAAATGCCTAGGTTGAAATACTGGTCGAAATACTTAAACAACATGGAGGGAAAGGCAAGAATTGCATGTTTCTTCAAGTTGCTTCCTCAAATTTGATGCATTGACGCTCTAACAAACTAAATTTGGAGATGCTCATTTCCCCACTGCACCCCGACACTGGGTAAAGATTATCCGTCTTGCAGTGAGCAAAATACCCCCTCACTACAAGATATTTGGAATCTCCAATACGTAAGTTGGAGAACTAGATCTTGGCCAATTATATTATATAAAATAGCATACACATGAGTGTAATCGGTATAGTCCCTGTGCATATCATAATCATTAGATGTCAGCATTCTTCTCTAATCTTAGGCCAAGTGGCAGGCTGTGTGTGCCTCACCTGGAATTTGAACCTCTCAGAAACTCTTCAGTACTAGCAGGGCACACTGGGTCATGCCTGTAATCCCAGCACTTTGGGAGGCCAAGGCAGGTGGATCGAGACCAGGAGGTCAGACTTAAGGCCAGGAGTTCAAGACCAGCCTGACCAACATGGTGAAACCTGTCTCGACTAAAAAAGTACAGAAAGTAGCTGGGCATTTAGTCCCAGCTACTCAAGAGGCTGAGGCAGGAAAATAGCTGGAACTCAGGAGATGGAGATTGCAGTGAGCCAAGAACACGCCATTGCGCTCCAGTCTGGGCAACAAGAGTGGAAATCCGTCTCAAAAAAACAAAACAAAATAAAAAAAACCTTTCCATATTGCATGGTGTCCATCACACCTGGGACACTTGGAGCCCCACCAGAACTAGCAGTGGTGTTTCTTTACCTTTCTTTGAAGGCTGCTTGCCTTCCCTCATGATTTTTGGAAAATAAATTGGCCTTGGCCAATACAGAAAAGGTTTTCTGCTCACCATTTTAGCGGACTTTTCTAGAGCCCCCCAGAAAGCTACCCAAGCTGCTATGCACTTAGCACCTCTGAGGATGTTGACAGCAGCTGGCTGGCTTGTTGGAGTTGCTTTCGACATTGCATTTTGTGCTAGGTCACAGAGACACAGAATAACAACAGTGGTGCATTCAATTTATACGTGTAGGGCGCTTTGAATTCTGCCAGAGCGTTTGCAACCTTGCAGTCTGATTTAACTACATTATGCTGATGGGTTGGATCAGCCCTCCAGGATCATGCCAACATTGAAAGAAGCTGCCGAGTCTGGCTTTACTTGGACATATCTTCTTTGTTTATTTTATTTGTTTTTTTAAGTCTTCAAAACTTGCTTGAGCTTTTGTGCAGGCTTTATAAAACTGCTGAAGAAATTCAGGAAGCTTGGCATTGTTCCCACAGGCTTAGTCCCTGGGAGGCTGTGCTCTCAGCAGAGGTTCCCAGCAGGGATTCTGCTGCCATTTCTCCTTTCTACCCCTGATCTTTTTTCTTTCCTTGTTTTTTTTTTTCCCCCCCCCCCCCTGGTTCTCTCTTTCAATAAAAATGCTGTAACTCAGGGCAGTGCACTTCAAAACAAAGCCAGAGAGGATTTCAAGCCTCACATTGGGGTGGGTTTTCTGGCTCCTTCCTCCTTAAAAGTAGGCCATGTAGCTGCTACTCTATCTGCATCCTTTCTCCAAACAAGTGAGTCCTTATGGATGGGAATATAGGTCAATTCAAGACTCACGTAAAGGTGCTTACACTTAATCCCAGTGTATTAGAAATGCCCTTTCAGATCCAGAACATTTCCTAAAATGTTAAAAATTGGCACTTGAGATAAATATGGTAAATTCAACTTTTCAGGACCTCAAAGTTTTATACCCATGATCAGTTAGGGCAATTATACTTTAATGATTTAATTCATTTATTCACTAAATAATTATTGAGGTTGGGGGGTGGGAGGAAAGTGGGGACGGGTAATGGGTACAAAAAGTAAACAGATAAGATCTAGTATCTGACAGTACCACAGGATGACTCTAGAAAACAATAATTTAATTGTACATTTTAAAATAACTAACATAAAATGATTGGATTGTTAGTAAAGAAGAATAAATACTTGAGGATTTACCCCTCCAGGATGAAGGATATTCCATTTACCCTGAGGTAATTAATATGCATTGTATGCCTGTATCAGAATATCTCCTGTACCCCATAAGTATGTATATATGCAAAAAATAAAAATAAAAAAAAATAGTTTGCAGAATCTCTACTCTAGATTAATTTCCTTAGTGGGTGCTATGTGTGTAACTAGCCTCATTTCTTATTCTTTAAGTTGTGCTGCTCATAGTTCCTTCTTTCCAAAGAGTATGGGATGCAGAGAAGGAAAAGCAAGTAACTAGGAAAAACAAGTAACTTTGTAGTGGAGAAACCTGACAAACATGCCCCCAGCCAAGTGATTAGGTCAACACCCAGAGTGTAAGTCCCACTGATGCTGCATGTCTCACTGCGGTGAGAAGGGTTTACCTCTATGATCTTCCCAACAACCCATAACCTGGTCCTTGTGAGAAAACACCAGAGATATTCTACGTGAGGGTCATTCCATGACATATATGGCCAGCACTCCTGAAAACCATCAAGGCCTTTAAAACAAGGGAGGTCTGAGAAACTGCCCCAGCCAGGAGACACCTAAAGAGGAAGGCACATAAACACTGAGAGGTATTCCAAGTGGATTCCTGAAACAGAAAGACAACATTGGGTAAAAGCTAAGATAATTAAATGGAACTTTAGTGAAGAAGAACCTGCCAACATTGGTCCATTGATTGTAAGAAAGGTCCATACAAAGCTAAGATGCTAATACTGATGAAAACTGGCTGTGGCATTTGTGGAGATTCTCTACTATTTTTAAACTTAAAAAAAATTTAAATATTCTAAGTTTAAAATTTTATTAAGAATTCATAAAAATATCCATACCTATGCTTGTTGCTTAGTAAATATAATGCTATTTTATGCAACTTAGAGGCCAATGAAACAGTGAAATACTAAACCCTAAATAAAAAAGACATAACAGGTAGTAGGTGGGTATAAAAATCTAGAAGTCAGGTGAGAGTTTGACGCTAGAGACCGAAGTGTGGATTCAAATCTTATTCAAAAAGGGGGTTCGGATATGCATGGTATTTGAATGCCAGGGACTGGGTGACATCTGGTAGGCAGTAGTTTTTTGAGATGGAGGTAATTTTGCTCCCCAGATGAATTTGGCAATGTCTGCAGAGATTTTTGATTGTTAGAACTCAAGGTGCTTGGAGTGCTACAGCATCTAGATAGAGCCCAGAGATGTTGCAAAATGTCCTATAGCCGGACAGTCTCCACAGCAAATAATTATTTCATACAAAACACCAGTGGTGCCAAGGTCCCCATCTGGGGTAAGAGGATAGAGGAACAGGCAACACCTGAGATAGAGTCTTCGATGTTACAATTAAAGGTCAGTAGAGGAGTAAGAAAGAATCGCCATAAAAATAAAAGACTATAGAGAAAGCAAGATAGAAAAAATGGAGCCAGTTAATTCCTAACCATGAAAGAACTGTTTTGAGAGTTGTTGAGATGGGCAGTGAATCTTGAAAAGGTATCATTAACAACACCTCTTTGTATCAACCCTAGAGAAATTCACACACAATTATAGGTTGGATTTATAGTAGAAATATTTGCTGCACTGTTTGAAACTGGGAAAAATTGGGAAATAGACTGTTTTTGTATGGAGAAGTTGTAAAAATGATCTTGGTCTATCTGTACTGAACACAGGCTTCAAAGTTGTATTGTTGAGTGAATAAAGCTTATAACTACATGTGCTGTATCATAACGTTTATGTAACACAGATATACACAGCTATGTATTTTATGTAGTCCTATAGATACATATACAAGTATTTATTAATACATGTATACAGATGTGTCTGGAAGGAAGCGTTCCAGTCCAATCACCTGTCCTCTGTGGTTGGGAGTCAGACTGACACCCAGAAATCATTTAAGAATTACCTGTTTGGTGTGTGCTCCAGACTCTGGAGCCACACAACCTCAGGTCAAATCTTGACTCTCCCCTTTACTTGGTTTATAACCTGAGGGATGTTTTCTGCCTCAGTTTGTTCATCTTTAAAATGGGGATAACAGTAGCTATTGCAGACTCTTGTTGAGAAAATAGGAGAGTTGCTGTTCATAAATGTGAAACACGTATACAGTGCTTCACATAGGAAGCACTGTCTGTGTTAGCTGTTGTTCTTAAGAGCATAATTAAAATGTTATTTAATGAATGAAAGACTCCACTCTTTGTGTAATCAGCTCAATCTTATGTTCATAATTAGAATAAAAATGTGTAGGTATCACTTTCCATTCTAATCTCAGTGAATAATAGCAAAGAACTCTGGGTAATTTGATATTGAAATATCCATACAGCAACAAGAACCACAACAAAATCTGACTGCATATATTCTTTTTACCTTAGGCAAGTGTATTCAGAAATTAGTCTGGGTCTACCTTGAAATACTTATCAATTAAGAATGCATAAAATATTCAGAAGAGTGAATGTTACGTGTCCTTTTAGTGGGGAAAAGGGTTTAATCTCTCATACAAAGAGATAAAACTCTCAGGATGAAAATAAACAAGGCCTAAGGACTCAAAATGATATTTTTTTTGGGAAAACAATCTTAATTTTTGTAATACATAAAATCAAACTAAGGCTTTATATAAATATTATTAATTAGATCTGATCCTCTATCTCATACCTTTTTTTTCAATGCCACTTTCTTATTGAGGTGTTTCTTGAACAGCTAATGTAAAATTGTACTCCCTCCCAATTCATATCGAAAATATGATTTTCTCTTGCTTTATTTTTCTCCGTAGCATTTGAAATCAGCTGACCTATTGTGAATTTTATTTATTTATTATTGTCTTTCTTCTCTCTGCATGCTGCAGACATACTCACGGAGAGCAATATTGCATTCCTAGTGCCTGGAAAAATATTTCATACATGATATACATTCAACAAATTTTTGTTGAATGAATGAATGAATGAGATGACACAATGTCAGCTTCCTGTATTCATGTCACTACTAATCCGAGTTAGCTGTAATCATTCTTAAGAATTCCTTGGGAGTAATGCCATTTCAATTTCAATTTATATTGTTCCACAATATTTCCTTAACTTCCAACATTGTTCCAATTCCATAGACAGGACCATTCCCAAGGGCTTTGGGTAGAAGATCATTTTGTGTTCAGAATATTCCATTTTATGTCTCTCTTCTTCCTCCCTACCTCCCACTCCAAAATATACATGCCTACCTTTGAGGTGGCTTTGATGAACTCTAGAGTCAGACTGAAATATAGACGAGTTACTGCTGAGCGGCTGGGCCACCACAGATCATGGAACAGAGTTACAGGCTGCTCTGGCTTCAGCCGCAGCTTCCCGTTGAGTTTCAATGTCATAGAGGCCATTTTTAAAGGCCACATTTAATTCTATATTCACCTGGACTCCAGCAGTTCCCTCATGTCACAACCCTGGAGGGCTAAGTAATATGTCAGGGAGGATTCCAGAAAGGAAACAGCATGAGATCTGAGACAAAGGCAGAGTTAGGACTCAGTTTCCATCTTGGCCATAAGCCTCTCTCTGCCCATTTTTAGACGGCCTCATTGTTACCTTCTCCGTGGGGTTCTTGCAAGAATTCAGGGAAATAACACATTAAGTGCCCAGTGCTTAGAGTTAAATAATTGTTAGTTCACTTGCTTCCCAGGCTGAATGTTAATTACAATACCTGTGTGTGTCACAGAGGAAAACAAAAAATAACTTTAAATTATTAGGTCTTTTAAATAACATTTAAATCCATTTAAAATCAAATGGAAGTAAACCTTCACAGCGTACATCCTATCCACACACTTGTTCTTTGTTATAATGGAATTACCGAGACTCAACAATCAACATTAGGTCTTCAGAAATTAAAGAAAAACCTCGAAGCCCACAGTTATGCTAAGTACAGAGTTTAATGCATGACATCTAAGGTTACATCAACAACAAAAACATGCTTTACTCTTTCCAAAAGACTCTTTTCATACAGCTTGAGCTATTTACGTGAATTCAATCACAGAAAGCGCTTTTAGGTTTGAATTAATGTGAAAATCATGTGATACCAATGCCTAGTAAACAAAAACTGTTCATAATCATAACTTTGAGACTATTTTTAGAACCTAATTTCCTGCAAAAAGAAGAGAAATAAATGAAGTTAGACTGAGCAACAGCCAATAATTCATTAATTCGAAATAAAAGATAATGCCATATGACCTTTATATTGTTAAAATCATTTTATTATTTTCTACTCACACAGGCACATACATGTATGTAAATTGTGTCTATAAATTTATATTATATACTATATATATCATATATAATGCATTATATTATGTATTACAATGTAATATATATATAAATTGGAAGAACTGATTTTAAAATCCAATCTGCTTAAATCTTAAATTTTATATTTAAATAAAGTTGTAGAACCATTATTTTGAATTATATCCACTTTACAGGAATCTAATATAATTTGATCTGAATGACTCAGATGTGCTTTTTCCAGAAAATGTATAATACCTGTGTGTTTGTTCTTGAGCGTAGACATAAAAATCCTAATTTAAAAAAATAATAATAATACAGTGCCCAGAGTCTGAAAGCAAAAGGAGATGATGAAGATGCTGAGAAGCCATCTTTCACAATGTTTGGAAATAACTTTAATGTATGTAATTTAGTATTCGTATTTCGTAGTTCGCTTGTGTTCACATGTTTTATTTTAGTCTTTGAATCTTACGGTTATTGCTTTGAGTGTTAAGTTCTCTCTACTTATAATCATTTCTACTACAATCCACCTCCTCAAGGTAATTTCCCTCTTTTCTGTGTGCCGCTAATAGCATGAATATGGTTGAGTTTCTTTAATTCTAAAGCACACCATCCCTCTGACCTGGAACAGCAGCTGCTGCCCACAGGCTCAAGATGTCCCCAGAGCTGGTCTACACCCAGTTCGGCACAGGGTTCTGACCTTCGCACCAGTGGCCCTTTTGATGCTCTCAGCCTGGCCAATACGGGGAAACTCTGTCTGTACTAAAAATATAAAAAAAAAAAAGAAAAAAAACCAGGTGTGGTGGTGGTGCTTGTAATACCAACTATTCAGGAGGCTGAGGCAGGAGAATTGCTTGAACCCAGGAGGCAGAGGTTGCAGTGAGCTGAGATCGTGCCACTGCACTCCTCCCTGGGCGACACAGCAATTTAATTTCTGTCTCAAAAAAAAAAAAAAAAATTGAGAGACTTTGTCTTACTTGCGCTCCTAAGCTAGTTAATGGGACAGCTGTTGCCCACATTCTGGGTTCCTCAGAGATGCACACCCCAGCACCCGGTGCCCCATCCCACCATTGAGTGGCAGCTGCAGAGGGGAGGGCACAGCGTGGTGATCGCCATGCTCATTGTCTCCCTGTGTCCCGTCTGTGGCCTCCACACCATACCTGGGGTGCAAGGCTTTCCTGTGCCAGCTTTGTAAACCTGGAAGCTTTGGGCATAACATTGTAATGACAACACAGGAGACAGAAACACCTCCATGAACAAAATATTAAATATAATTACTCTCAGATACCATGGGGACATTTTTTTAAATTAACTCTTCATGGGAGAAGTTAATCTGGGCTTGAGGGCTGCTATGTCTAGGGTTGTACAGTCTCCAACATGGTACAAGCCCAGAGTGCTATGCGTCCAGGATGGTAAATGCCCAGGATGGTACACAGCCAGGGTGATATGCAGCTAGGGTGATACACGTCTAGGGTGGTACACATCCAGGGTGCTATGTGTCCAGGATGGTAAACCCCCAGGGTGATAGATGGCTAGAGTGCTATGCGGCCAGGGTAGTACCTGCCCAGGGTGGTACGTGTCCAGAGTGCTATGTATCCAGGGTAGTAAGCAGCCAGGATGGTACACCACCAGGTTGGTACACATCTAGGGTGGTACACGACCAGGTGCTACACGTCCAGGGTGGTCCATGCCCAGGGTACTGTGCATCCAGGGTGGTACACGTCCAGGGTGGTAAGCAGCCAGGGTGGTATGTGGTCAGGGTGGTACATGCCCAGGTTGCTATGCATAAAAGGTGCTATGCATCCAGGGAGGTAAACAGCCAGGGTGGTACATGGCCAGTGTGGTACACAGCCAGGTTGATACACCCCCAGTGTGGTACGCCTCCAGGATGGTATGCATTCAGGCGGGAGCCTCCGTCCTGGAACTGGCCTGTGCTGAATCGGATGGCTATGGCCTCTCTAATGTGGATAGCACTGAAGGACCAGTCTACGTCTCGAGGAGGAGAGCTCCTTGCAGGACTGGCTGAGGCCTTGACTGACTGCAGGTTGTCCTCTCTCTCTGCCCATTCCTGCTTGCTTTCTGTACTGCTTATGATTCTGTAGGTATCCCCTCCCGGTCAGCTTCCCAGGGAACCTGCTGTGTCTCTTCTCATTATACCAGAGAAGAAAATGAGCCCTGAATTTAATTATCCTTCCAGTGACTGAGCTCTTCTGTGGTAGAACCACAGGTGGAAAGAAGTGTCTTGATCCTCCTGGGTCTCCTGTCTCCCTCTGGATGGGTCACTGTCCCCAGAAATGTGACCCTTGAGTTAGATCAAGTTAAGCATCTTTTATGGTAAAGAATTTTAGAGCTTGGAATGACAGAAAGTAGACGAGATTGCTTTTAGCTTATTAAGATAAGGATCTACTAAGTAAATAATAAACAGAATTGCAGCATGTATTATTACTATTATTGCATTTTAGGTTTGGGGGTACATGTGAAGAACATGCAAGATTGTTGCATAGGTACACACATGGCAGTGTGATTTGCTGCCTTCGTCCCCATCGCCTATATCTGGCATTTCTCCCCATGCCATCTCTCCCCAACTCCCCACCCCTGGCTGTCCCTCCACTATTTCCCCCATACAGACCCCAGTGTGTGATGCTTTCCTCCCTGTGTCCATGTGTTCTCACTGTTCAACACCCGCCTATGAGTGAGAACATGCGGTGTTTGCTTTTCTGACCAAAACACCAAAATCATTGGCAGCAAAAGCCAAAATAGAAAAATGGGACCTAATCAAACTCCATAGCTTCTGCACAGCAAAAGAAACAGTCATTAGAGTGAATCTGCAACCAACAGAATGGGAAAAAATTTTTGCAGCATGTATTGTTTTTAAGTTTTGTGTTAATTTTCAGAGATACTTTCTCTGGTTTTCCTTTGCAATTTTTTATAACTTTTTAATTGGCAATAAGGAAGTGTGAGAAAATAGCAGAAGTTATAGGTATCTGAAACAGCACTTATTGTGCAGATTCCTAAACTTTTAGAATGAATGAGTCCACCCAACTCTCATCTTCTTTCTTACTGTTAAGATGAGAAAATGTAAGCCCAGAAAATATAATAACATATAATATCACAGAGACAAGAAATGGGCAAGGAAAGACAGGAACTTGGGTCTCCTAATTATTCAGCTTGTTTTTTATTCTGTTAAACTATGCCAAAATTATTTTTTTCTAACATTACAGTTGCATTTAAAAGCATTTCGATTACGTTAACACAATTGTGACATTACGGTGTGGTGGAAATATCATAGGTCTATACAGATGTGGATTCATCTCTGCTATCTTAACTGAGTTGCTTAGCCTCTCTGGGTGTCATCATTCTTCTATATGAAATTGGAGTAGTGATGCCTCATTTGGAGAAGTGTGAGGTTTGAAATACCATATATAAAGCATTCCAGTGTTTGAAACAGAAGTTCAGCAAGGTATCAATAGTATCCATTAATAATAGTCTTATTTTAAGGTAATTAAATCTGTAATTTGAAACACTAAAGTAAATGTATAGTTTCACCCAGGAACCACCACTCCTAGAATTAAAAATTGCATTTGGTCTTTTATAATTCCTGTTTGGCCATTCTACATTCAATTCCCCCTCAAGGTGGCCACCCAGCAGCACACATAAAGCTATTTGTGTTTTCTCATCATTTTATTGTTACCTATTTGTCGGTTTATATTTAAACTATTTTTCCTGAAGACAACATAACACTGGTTGTATTTTTCAACCACCCTCATACTGTCCACCTTACAACTGTGATGTTCATGTTATTTGCATTAGGTATGTTTATTGGTGTGGCTGTGTTTCATTTGACCACCTTACTGTTTGTTTCGTATTTGTGATTCATTTTCTTTATCCCCCTTCTTTTTATGGTTTCCTTTTGGTTAATTAGCTGTAACATTTGTCTTTGCTATTTTAGTGGTGACATTAGAGTTTATAGTACTCTACCGTAATCTACTGTGCTGTTATACTGATGCCTTTTTTTTTTTTTTAATATGTTGTGCTACTTTACCTACTATATAGCAAAGATACAGCAATATACTCTCCTTTCTTCTTACCCTGCCCCTCTGGTATTTCTGTCACTTTTGCGTATGTTAGAAACCCAAAATACATATTGTTTGGCTTTAAAAAGCTCATAATCTTTTAAACAGATTTTAAAAATAAAATCGATTTTATATTTCCCCATACAAGTCTCATTCCTAGTACTTGGCCTCTCTTACTATGCTATTTCCTTCAGCTGTAGTGACCCATTTTGATATTCCCTGTGGTATGGGCCTGCTAGTGTTGGACTTTCAGTTTTCACACATCTGAACTTGTTTCTATATCCTGTGATTTTGCAAAATATTGTTGCCGCATAAATTTATTAGATTGGCAGGTGCTTTGCTTATTCCTTATTTCAGTACTTTCTAAAAGTTGCTCAGTCTCTCCTTGGTTTCTTTCTTTTTGAAGATAAGTCGGCTGGCACCTTTATCTTTGTCTCTCTGCACAGAACCTTATTCCTGCCCCACCTACTGTAGTTGCTTTGAAGATTTTTTTCTTCATTGCTGTATCTAAGTGACTTGATTTTGACATGTGTGATATAGTGCTCTTCAGTTTCTTTGCATTTTGCACTTATTGAACTTCTTGTATTTATGAGTTCACTGTTTTAGTAAATTTTGAAATTTTTGGTAATTGTTTTATTTTCTTTTTGTTTTTCTGGCTTTGTGTTCCCTGCCTTCAGTGACTTTAATGACACATATATGTCTTCTTGGAGATGTCCCAAAATTCAGTGATTCTCTGTGCCCTTAGTTTTGTTTTTGTTTGGAAATCTTTCTTTTTACTTCTATGTTCCATTTTAAATACTTTCTCTTGTTATCTCTACGTGTTGGTTAATCTTACTTTCTGCTATGTCTATTCTGCCGTTAGTAACATCCATAGATTTTTAAATCCTAGATGGTTTTAACTCTAGATTTGCAATCTGGGTTTTCTTTCTTTCTTTCTTCCTTCCTTTCTTTCTTTCTTTCTTTCTTTCCTTCTTTTCTTTTCTTTTCTTTTCTTTTCTTTTCTTTCTTCTTTCTTTCTTCCTTCCTTCCTTCCTTCCTTCCTTCTTTCTCTCTCTTTCTTTCTTTCTTTATCTCTCTCTCTCTCTCTCTCTCTCTCTCTCTCTCTTTTCCATGTCTCTAGATAACAAGTTCCATCATCACCTGATTGAGAACAGGGCATACAATGATAATAAAAGTTTTAATGTTGGTGTCCACTGACTCAAAATTCTGTTTTGTTTCTGGCTCAGTTTTCATTGATCAAGTTTTCTTCTTCTTGTGGATATCTTCTTACTTTTTTGCATGCTTAGTAATTTTTGACTGGATGCCAGACATTGTGAATCTCACTTTGACAGGTGCTGAATATTTTTTTATTCCCATAAATATACTTGAGCGTTCTTTTGGGGCTTGGTTGAATATTTTTGGAACAGTGTGATCCTTACAGACACTAATTCTTAAGGCTGGATGTCGGTTGAGGCATGAAAGATGTTGCTTCTTTCTTAGTAGTAAGCTTGATTTGAATTTAACTATCCTTGTCATAGTTTTGTGGAAATTTGTATATGAATTAATTTTTCTAGTGTTTAAAAGGGCAAAGGCCCAACAACTGTTAGCTCTAATTTAGTGAAATTAGGCCAATATCTCCCTTTAACTTGAAGATATAGGACCACAGGAGGAATAACTAGTGAAGTCAAAATGAAAAACCATAAGAATATTTCCTAATTCACACTAGCAAATATGAATTATGCTTCTCAAAAGCCATTTACACAGTCAAAATCATCTTGCAACAGCACTTTTATTTTCTCAATTGTCAGAGCTTCTAATGTCTTCCACGTGCATCCAGACTGTGGGTTGCAAATCCATTTGCCAACTAGTCGTTTACCTTGTTTTGACTTTGCTGCACTCTGTCCTGCAGTGTTTCTACTATTACATGAATTTACCTGGATAGCTTAAAATATTTTTTTAAAAAACTGCATTATAGTTATGCCCTCAGTTCCACCTAAGAGAACATCATAATTCTCCCAAATCTATATATCCCTGTTATTATAACAAAACCCCATAGTGAACACTACAGATCTAATGAGACTTTATCATCATCTCTTTTGATGTTAGCCACATTTTCATATGAAAGAGTTTTTTGTCATGCTTGCAGGTAGGGAGTCTGAATCCATCACACGCAAGTGCTACCACCAATTCTTACCAGTTATGTGTCATAGAAGTTACTTAAGCTCTGTGCAGTATGATTTTTCTTTCTTTAAAATGAGCATACTAATAGTACTTACTGATACACATTCTTAATAAATATAGACTATTTAGAACAGTGTCTAGCAAGTATTATGTGTTGTGTAAGTATTTCCAATTATTATTATAAGGCAGGGATAATGAATTAGAATTAATATTGCTAAATGAAAAACTAGGATATCCTTCTCCTTTATTTCCATTACAACTATGCTAGCATTTTAACGATAACCTTGACTCTGATACACTTTTAAAAATATTGTTTCTGGCCAGGCGCGGTGGCTCACGCCTGTAATCCCAGCACTTTGGGAGGCCGAGGCGGGTGGATCACGAGGTCAACAGATCGAGACCATCCTGGTCAACATGGTGAAACCCCGTCTCTACTAAAAATACAAAAATTAGCTGGGC
>CAUYUD010181618.1:0-17438 GCA_963575295.1 Alouatta caraya
CCCCGTCTCTACTAAAAATACAAAAATTAGCTGGGCATGGTGGCACGTGCCTGTAGTCCCAGCTACTCGGGAGGCTGAGGCAGGAGAATTGCTTGAACCCAGGAGGCGCAGGTTGCGGTGAGCCGAGATCGCGCCATTGCAACTCCAGCCTGGGTAACAAGAGTGAAACTCCGTCTTAAAAAAAAAAAAAAAAAAAAAAAATTTAAGTAACTGTAGTATTAAAAATATAGTTTTTCACAGTAAGATGTACATATATTTACATGGATATGGGCATAGCCATGTATGCATGTTATATGATTATGTAAATGATCATCAATTAATCATCCTCTTCTCTTCTTATTGCTTATATTTTTTGTTTGATATTTGTATCAGAAAAATAGATCTATATATTTCTATCAATATTGGAAATTTGTTAAGTTTTCTTTATATTTACATAATTACATGTACTTTTAAAAAAACTAAGTCTATAAACCAATCTTACTTCTGTGGTCAGGAAGCTAAGCAATATACTTCAGATCCAAAGTTAATTTCTTTGCTCCTACATACATCATACACACACACACACACACACACACACACACACACACACACACACAATGCCATAGCGCATGCTTTCTTGTAAATAGGAAGTTTCTTCTTAGACACTATCTAACTTTGAAACGATCCCTTTCTCCTAAGAAACAAACCTAACCTCCAAATATAAATTAATACTGAAATTTTCTGTCTTGCTTAGAGGGCGAATGAAAGGTAGTAAGCCAAATCTACTCCATATAAATCTTTTTTTTTTTTGATAGCACTAAAAATTTCTGTAATAAAATTTAAGAAAAATTTTCAAGACATAATGGAGAATATTTTGTTTATTTATGTTAACAAGCCATTATCCTTGCTTAGACAAAAACAAATACAGTTTCCTTCCTTCCTTTTTCATGTCTCTTAAGAAGAAAAAATTTAACCATCCACCAAAACAAAGCATGTGTTCTTCCCTTCTATATGGAGTACTAAACTTCAAAGGAAATAAATAAACATTAAATTATATGAGGGTAAGGGTATGGAGGGGTGAGTTATACAATATTTATAGGTGGACTGTTTTTTTGTTTTGTTGGCTTCCTGATTCCTGGTCATTTATTTTAGAACATGAGAACCCAATGAAAAACCCAAACTAAAAACTTTCATCTACTTCCTTATATCCAAGAAAAGAAAGATCACTGTCAGTGTAGACAGTAGTATCTAGAACAAACTGGGGATAAGTTAACGTCATAATCATTAAGACAAATGAACATTATCTCACAGGTGCCTCACAACAAACAGGCTTGAACAGTTGTTCATGGAGCAGGACAGTCAATATGATTCCCATTTGACATAAAGAAACTCATGGAGATTACATGGGGCATTGGGGCCCAAGGCTAATGAGCCAGCTGTGAAGCTGTGATGAAAATCCAAATCTTTTGGTGCTCAGTCCGGTAGTCATTCCACACGCTGACTCAGTTCATTTCACCAGTTTCAATTAGTATGCAAGGATAACAAGATGAAGCTATGTAACCATGCCTCACTCTGCTTATCTACTATTTTTGGTCTCCTTTCTCTCTCTCTTTTAACACTCTTATGTACTTTGTGGCTTGGCTTACAAGCTGAATCTTGTAGTTCGTTTTGCACAGGTGGTTAGGATTCCATTTAACCACTGTGTATACACAATTCTTTCTAAATTCAAACCTAGCACAGGCCGAAGTTTAATTTAATGTTTTAGAGAAGAGGGAAGCAAAATTGTTTTGAAATTCTCTGTGAAAAACAGCCTGTTGTATTAGAACAAACAGCAGCTTGTTCCTATCAGTCCTTTGTTTGACAAGTCTGGGCTGGCTAGAAAGGTCATTTATGCCTCAAAGCATCAAATTAACATTTGAAGACATGAATTTTAAAAATGGCTATTTGCTTCTGTTCTGTGAATGGCTAATGTAGTTCAAAAAAACAGAAAGGAGAAAAACCCACTATAGTTTTAGCCCAGTCCCAAAAAAAAGACCAAAAAAATAGTAACAAAAACAGAAAAAAGAAAACCCAAAACTTTCTTCAGGCAAACTAAGCATTGATTTTATGTCCACGTCAACACTAGCTATGCCTTAATTAAGCCTCATTCTTTAAAGAAGAATTAAGAGGGCAGGTGAAGTAGTCAAATTTTTAACCAACACAGAAAGAAAAAAAATCACATAAGATGATTTTTGTGTGTGTGTGTGTGATGGAGTCTCACTCTGTCACCAGGCTAGAGTACAGTCGCGCGATCTCGGCTCACAGCAACCTCCACCTCCCGGGTTCAAGAGATTCTCCTGCCTCAGCCTCCAAAGTAGCTGGGACTACGGGTGCATGCCACCACACCTGGCTATTTTTTTTTTTTTAACAGACACGGGTTTCACTATGTTGGCCAGGATGGTCTTGATCTGCTGACTTCGTGATCCACCTGCCTTGGCCTCCCAAAGTGCTGGGATTACAGGTGTGAGCCACTGTACCAGCCCATAAAATGATTTTTCGGCACATCATAAAAACCTTTAAATAAGGTTCTTCCCTCTCATACATAATCCTTCTGCTCCAACACCAGTAGTGACCGTATAGGGTAAACTCCCTATTTAATATTGTCTGGATTCAAACACAACAGTTTTTTCCTTAAGTTCTTATTTATTTTCCTAGTACAAGTCTATAATCTGATACATTTAAAATATAAGCCATCATTACTAACTGCAACTTTCAACTAAATAAATATTAATCAAGACCAGAAAATACTGATCTTGGTGGATCGTAGTTTCATTGGAATGATCAAAGTATCTGAAGTCTGAAATTCACTGTACACAGCCTTTTAAAAGTCATTCATTTCCCTTTTTATTTTTTGAGATGGAGTCTCGCTTTATCACCCAGGCTGGAGTGCAGTGACATGATCTCGGCTCCCTGCAACCTCCGCCTCCCAGGTTCAAGCGATTCTTCCACCTCAGCCTACCGAGTAGCTGGGACTATAGGCATGAGCCATTACACTCGGCTGATTTTTATATTTTTAGTAGAGGCAGGGATTCACCATATTGGCCAGGCTGGTCTCAAACTCCTGACCTCGTGATCTGCCCCCCCTGGGCTCCCAAAGTGCCGGGATTACAGGAATGAGCCACCGTACTCAGTCAAAAGTCATTCATTTTCATAATAGCTATGTTTTACAGATGTATACTGGGAACACAATCATGCCTCACTATATGAGGGGATTAGTTCTAAGACCTCCTGAGTATACCAAAATCGTCTTCACTCAAGTTCCTGCAGTCAGCCCTGCAGAACCCCCATATGCTGTATTTTCAATCTGCATTTGGTTTGAAAAAAAATCTGCGTATACATGGCCCTATACAGTTCAAACTCATGTTGAATGGGTTTGTGGTAAAGCTCAACTGTATCACAAGCAGATTCTATAATATTATGGAAAATATAAGATCTAATATCAGATTTAAGATATTAATATAAGATTGACCATAATAGGAAACAAAATTTGAGAATTTCCAAAATTATAGAAAATTTTCTTAAATATGAGGAAAAGTGTAAGATATTATCAACAATTCAAAACAAACTCCAAAATGGAAAATTACCTTAATATGATTACCTTCGCAAGAAATATTCTACGATGTCATGAAATTAGTTGATAAAATCATGTCTCAATGCTGCTGTTTCCTCAAGCCAATTCCTACCTCTCCTCTCCTTCCTGCTTAACCCCTTGCAATCTGGCTTCCATTCCAAACACCCCATTGTCAGGGTTCTCTCGGGATTAATTAGTGATCCCATAAATGCAAAGCACAAAGGCCTCCTTTCAGGCCTCATTCTCCTTGACCCTTCTACAGCATCTGACACTATACCATAAAACCCTCTCACTTTGCTTCTGCAACGCTGCACTGGAATGATTCTCTGTGACCTCTCAGAACATCTCTTCTCAGTATCTTTCACTTACCATTCATGTATCCAAATGATTCTGAAGTTTGCATTTGCTTTATGCAGATCTGCCCCACTGCACAAATCCTGGGGATACCATTCACACAAAAGACAACGTGAATGGTACCCACTGGAGCTGGGCAATGGAGTGTCCTTGTCCTTGGATGGTCCTCAGGCCTTACCACAGGCTTCTTCCTCCTAGACAGTAGCCTTCATTCCCACACCTTGCACTATAGCGCACACACACACACAGGGTTGGCTCTCAAGTCTACATCTTCATCCCTATTTTCTTCTCATCACCGTCCTTCCTGACCAACTGTTTGCTGGCTAGTTCCATAGGGAAAATACATATTTACATCTACTAATATCTCACTCTAACACCTCACACTTGATATGTACATAGCTGAATTTATCTCCTGCCAAAACCTGCACAAACTTCCAGGCCATGCCAGACTCCTTCATTTCATTCATCTTGGCCAAAGTTGATCTTGCCAAGGCCTTTCCCTAAATTTTCTCTTTATCTACTGCCTCTTGTTCATTCCCAACATCCTTCTCCAAACCAGACCTCACCTCTCACCTTAAACAGATGAGTTCTCTGTCCCCACCATCTTGTGGCTTAAGCATTGGCACTACAACACAGGTAAAGTTTAATACAAAAGCAAGATAAACATTCCACTTGATTAAGGTATGAAGCACATCACCATTCTCTCTGTAACAAACCCTACCCCCTATAGGGGATAGCAGTGCCCCATGCAAAGCAGGCACTCAATCAATGTGTCAGAATCAGAACCTCAAGTGAGTAGCAACACTTGACTGTCCCCCCAACACACAGAGGTTTGGTTTTAAACTGAGGATTCCCTGCCATTTACATAAATGATAAAAATGTAATGGACCCAACAAATGGAAGTTTTTCTCTAAATCACTGATAATTTGTTTTACAACAACAGTGGTGGAGCTGTAGTAAATCATTCACCGTGTTTTCTCTTCTCCTCCTTATAAATAAGTGACAGCCAAGGTGAGGGGCACAGGCCACAGCTATTAAATTGCACAAAGCTATGCAGAAATCAAACATGTAAAGACTACTGAAAGCAGACCAGAAAGAAAGAAAAAAATTAAAAACAACAGAAAACTAAAACCTGGAACAATATAAGTTGTTATAATACAATGATATCTAATGAAACGGGACTGTGTTCTGTATCCCTTCAAATATTTCTGCATCCCTGTAATTTTTTTAAAATAGCGTAAGAGGCTGGGTACAGTGGCTGATGCCTGTAATTCCAGCACTTTAGGGGGTCAAGATGGGAGGATGGCTTGAAGTCAGGAGTCTGAGACCAGCCTGATCAACATAGCAAGACCCTATCTGTACAAAAATAAAAAGTTGTTTTAAGTTAGCTGGGTGTAGTGGTATGTACCTGTACTTCCAGCTACTTGGGAGACTGACACACGAGGATCACCTAAGCCCAAGAGTTTGAGGGTACAATGAGATATATGATCACACCACTGGGCTCTGGCATGGGTGACAGAATAAGACTCATCTCTAGAATAGAATAGAATAGAATAGAATAGAATAGAATAGAATAGAATAGAATAGAATATAGAATAGAATAGAATAGAATAGAATAGAATAGAATAGAATAGAATAGAATAGATATAGATATAGATATAGAATAGAATAGAATAGAATAGAATAGAATAGAATAGAATAGAACAGGATAGAACAGGATAGATAGAATAGAACAGAATAGAATAGAATAGAATAGAATAGAATAGAATAGAATAGAATAGAATAAAACAGCCTAAGAGAATCACCAAAATGGCTTTCAAAACTCAGGAAAATTACTAGAGTACTGACTTCAGTTAAGAGAACCAAACCACGCCAAGTGATTTAGTTCACAGTAGCATTCATGTCTGTGTCTTCTTTTTGCAAAAAAAGATATGACGGTCCTTGACCTTATGTCAAAACAAATGTCTTTCTTGCCAGCAACTAAAAGACTAAGGAAGTTCTGTATAAACTAGAGCTCCCTTGGGTACTGCCCACTGTAGACATAAAATTCTTTGTGGTCCCCTCCACAGATAATGTTAAGATCTAGTAGGCACATACCTAACCTGTCCAAGAGCCATTATCAAAGTATGAAGAAACTAAAAAAAATCATCTCCAATAGCTGGAAAAGGGATTCTCAGTATGGAAGGGATGGTATCTACAATAATATCCCATTTTTATGGACTCTGTTAGAAAAAAATCATTTTAAATACGAGAAGTTTGACAATTTAAGATTTTTTAAATAGCTGTTTGATTATCATTAAATAAACATATACACTAGAATACAATTGGTTTTCCACATTCACATATTCAACCAACCATAGACTGAAAATATTTGAGCCGGGCACGGTGGTGCATGCCTATAGTCCCAGCTACTAGGGAGGCTGAGGCTGGAGGATCGCTTGAGTCCAGGAGTTCTGGGCTGTAGTGCGTTATGCTGATCAGGTGTCCACACTAAGTTCGGCATCAATATGGTGATCTCCCGGGAGCGGGGGACCACCAGGTTGCCTAAGGAGGGGTAAACCAGCCCAGGCCGGAAACGGAGCAGTCAAAACTCCCGTGCTGATCAGTAGTGGGATTGCACCTGTGAACAGTCACTGCACTCCAGCCTGGGCAACATAGCAAGACCCTGTCTCTTTTAAAAAATAAAATTTAAAATATTAAAAAAAAAAAAAAGAAAGAAAGAAAATATTTGAGGGCCTGGTGTGGTGGCTCACAACTTAACCTTAGTACTTTGGGAGGCCAAAGCAGGAGGATTGCTTAAGCCCAGGAGTTCTGAGACCAGCCAGGGCAATGAAGTGAGTCCCTGTCTGAACAACAACAACAAAAAAACTAAAAATTAATGAGGCCCAGTGACTTATGCCTATAGTCCCAGCTATTTGGGAGGCTGAGGAAAGAAGATCCGTGGAGTCCAGAAGTTTGAAGTTGCAATGAGTTATGATCATGCCACTGCACTCCAGCCTAGGTGACAGAGCAAGACCCTGTCTCAAAAAAGAACAAAAAAAAATATCTGGTGGAGAAAAGTTCCACGAAGTTCCAAAAAGTAAAACTTGAATTTGCCATGAACAGAGTACTACATTGAATTCATGTGAAGGAAGTGATGGGTAGGCATTCTATTAGGTATTATAAGTAACCTAGAGATGATTTAAAGTGAATAAGAGGATATGCATATGTTATATGCAAATACATATACAATATATAAAATAGCCAAATGCCATTTTATATAAGGGACTTAAGCATTCAAGAATTTTGACATCCAGAAGGATCTTAGAACAAATCTCTCACAGATACAAAAGGATGACTGATGACTGTATTTATAAACACCAAAAAACTTTAAAATATAGGCAATTTAACTATTTTGCAAACACTGTAGTAAAGATTAATTCAGGCATGAATCATCAACAGATGCTAGGTCTAGGGGGAAATTTTGATAAAGAGCAAGATATATTCATGGTCTTAAAGTGTTTCCCCATAGATTGCTTATTAGTTCCAAGAGAAAAAAGAATAACTACATAGTGAATTGGAAAACGCTCTGACTGAGTGGTGATCACAATTAACACTACCAATAAGGAGCAAATGGATTGTGTGTGTCTCCAGATGTGATACTCTGAAAAGGACACATGACTTACATAGTATTCAGGCAGAGAATCTACAGCCTCAATATAATTGTGAGAAAAAATAATAATAGTAAGAAAAACCCTAATAAGGAAATCTCCCAAATAAGAAATGTTCTTTTAGAAAAAGGTGGGCACTCTATTCTTTAAAATGTCAATTGTAATAAAAGATGAAGAAAGTCTGTAAAGTACTCCAGAATAAAGGAGGAAGAAGAGACACTGAGAACTAAATCTACAACCGGATCTAGAATGGATCCTGATACTGTGAGGGAAAAAAAAATCCCGTAAAGAAGATTATTGAATCAATTGACAAAACTGGAATATGGACAGTAGACTAGTTAAAAGTTTTTACCAATGTTAAATTTATTGAGGATGACACCTTTACTGTTTGTATTTTAGTTTTGTAAGAAAATATTCCAAACACGGTTGAGAAAAAAAATATTGTGTGTGTATGTATGTAAGTGTGTGTGTGTGAGTAGAGAGAAAAAGCTATAATAAGTGATAAAGCAAATGGTGTCAAATGTTAACAATAAATTAATGGAGATAGTAAGTTTACAGTTATTCTTTGAATTATTATTCTCACAACTTCTATACGTTGAAATTACCAAATCTTTTTAATATAGAAGGTTTATATATATCACACCTCAGTATTCTGCCATTTAATTTGGTAAGTATAATGTTTATACTTAAACAGTACTGTGAAAATAGTACTTCATCACAATATCACTTTACAACCTTGCAAATAATGCAATGGCCTGAACTGCCTCCCAATGTCAGAGAAGGATTTAACTGTGTCAAAGTTTTAAAAGCAGCCTCCATGTTTCCATAGCTCTGTGTAAAAGAGCAGATCCTGCTTCTAGAAGGCATAATTGTGTAACAACAAAACAGGAGGAAAGAATAGCTATCCTGCTTGCATCACTCCCGTTATCTGCCCATTCCTTACTAAATGAATGTAAAGTTCAAACTTCCTAGCTGAGCATAGAAGACCCTTCACAATCAGGGGCAGCTTACCACTTTAGATTTATCTGCTGCCACCATGCCCAAATACACACACTCTCAACATTCCAGTCATTCGGATCCCTTTTATAGGCCCAGTGCTTTTGCACATTCTGTTCCTTCTGCGTAAAATTCCTTTTTCAATGGCCTTCTCTTCCTGATGAACCCTCTTTTCTTCCTTCCTAGTTAATCTTAAATGTCTCTTCCCAGCTGAAGCTTTTCCTGACTTCCCCAACAAAAGTTAATCTTACTCCTTACGCTCCTTATACAATTCCCAAATAACTGTGTTCCCATTACCAGGTGATATGGGGATTTCTCTCTTTTTGTGAGTTTCTCCATAACCAGAACATGAGGTCTCTCAGAGCATGAATTATGGTCTAGAACCACAGTGTCTTCTCAGCATGGTGCTTCATAAACACTCACTAAATGACTAAATTAACTTCTTTAACTATCGAATCAACAATTCAAAAAACAGCCAGCCCTGCATTTATTTTATGCCAGACACTAATGTAAATGCTTTACAAATACCAATTTATTCCTCCTAACAAACCTAAAATGTAGATGT
This sequence comes from Alouatta caraya, assembly GCA_963575295.1. Lineage (NCBI taxonomy): Eukaryota > Metazoa > Chordata > Mammalia > Primates > Atelidae > Alouatta > Alouatta caraya. The sequence continues at coordinate 9,155 of CAUYUD010181618.1, forward strand.
GCCACTGCCATATTTCATCAATTCTATGAATATGCACCTTCTTCTCCATTTTAACCTCTCTGAAATTGGGATGTATCTAACATTCAGTGGTATATCATAGTTCCATGGACAATATTTTTTTTTCTTCCTTAGGGGTACATAAAGCAATGATGCATTTTACAATCAATGGTCTTGGTTTTGATAAAATACAGTTATTATCCCCAGATATTCCCCAATATTTACAAATGAGGAAACTGAGGCACAAAAGAACGTTTAATTAACTTGCTGAAGTTTACATATAAGAGCTAAGATTAGGTAGACTGGCTCCAGAACCCACACTCTTAAACTACATATTGTAATATCTCCTCAACAAAAGTAATCCCGTAGCATGAATGGGCTACTGGCACCAGAGCTGAAACAGTCCAAAAGTGAAGCTGCGGCTTGCAAGATCCTGGGAAACAGCTGAGATGAAGCCCAAGATCAGAGGCAGTGAACCAAAACAGACCTTGAAGTGCCTGAGGAAAAAGCTAAGATTATCTGTCAGCATCTGCTCTTCCTAGGCTAGGCCTGCGTCTGAGTCCCGGCTTCTTCTCTATTTCCCACCTCAGGAGATAGTCTCTACATCTTTATTTTCTCCTTTATATTTGCCCTTAAGTTTCCAATAAATGCAATTATAATTCTCTCAGAGCTAGTAATCGAGCCCTGTACCTTCTATCTAATCCCTGTAACATCATCTCTGCTTAGTTACCTAGCCTCACCTCCAACACTTAGGCAGTTCCTTTTATTTTTAGAAAGATGGAAAAAGATACTCCTTATACTAAAGTCCATCTCCTTGTAATTTCTGCTCCTACGTGTTCCCTCAAGGCCTGCACAGCAAGTTTTAACTCCTCTTCCTCATCACAGTCCTTGTCCCCTTCTTTGAGAACTATACTTTTGAGACAGCAATTCAGAGGCATTCTTGCTTCAAAAACTGGCCATCAGCAGAAGTGATGGAGGCACAAATTATTGGCAGTAACACAGGCACAACAATTTAAGGAAACAGAGGAGGGGCTGCTCATTTACAGGGGAGAGGAGGCAAGTCAAGGTTCACTGAGGAGGTGGCTTTTGAGGGATAAAACATTGTCAGCCAGTGTCAAAATTCTTTCATGGAGAGTGTGGGGAAGTGAATTGTTAATGAAAAGGAAAAGCTGAACTTTCAAACATATGAAGAAGTCTTTTGGCTTCCAACATTCTTGCTTTCATTTTATGATTCTGGGCAGAAGGCTCACTGGCTTGTACAATTTGTGCAGTGCTGAATGCATAGATAACCATCCTACTGACAGTGGAATGTCGAGTTGGAATAAACACGGTGAACTTACCATCTGGGTGGAACCATCTGATTTGTAACAGTATCACTTGCTGAAGATTCTACATGTATTCGTCACTAAAAGTGGTTGCCTCAACTCACTTCCTTTCTGATCACCTAAGGTAAAAAAAAACTAGCACAAATGCAACCTCTATAACTGCTTCTTAATGATCAGTGACCAACAACAAGAATGCCCATTTTCACCAGTTTTTTTTTTTTTTTCTGAGACAGAGTTTCGCTCTTGTTGCCCCAGCTGGAGTGCAATGGTGCAATCTTGGCTCACTTAAACCTTGAACTCCCAGGTTCAAGCAATTCTCCTGTCTCAGCCTCCAGAGTAGCTGGGATTACAGGTGTCCACCACCACGCCCAGCTAATTTTTTGTATTTTTAGAAGAGACAGGGTTTCACCACATTGGCCAGGCTGGCCTCAAACTCCTGACCTCAGGTGATCCACCCACCTCGGCCTCCCAAAGTGCTGGGATTACAGGTGTGAGCCACCATGCCTGGACCTCACCACTGTTATTAAACATAGTACTGGAAGTTCTAGCTAGAGTAATCAGACGAGAAAGAATGAAAGGGCATCCAAAGTGGAAAGGAAGAAGTCAAATTATTCTTGTTTCCAAATGACCTTATATTTGGAAAAATTTAAAAAGTCCATCAAAAAAACTATTTGTTCTGATAAACAAATTTAGTATAGTTGCAGGATACAAAATCAACATACAAAAATCAGCAGCATTTTTACATGCCAAAAGTGAACAATCTGAAAAATCAAGAAAGTAATCCTATTTATAATAGCTACAAATAAAATACCTAGGAATTAATCAAAGAAGTGAAATATCTCTAGAATAAAAATTATAAAACACTAATACAAGAAACAGAAGACACACACAAAAATGGAAATATACTCCATATTCATGGATAAGAATCAATATTGTTAAAATGTCCACACTACCGAAAGTAATCTACAGACTTAAGGCAATACCAATCAAAATACCAATGACATCCTCACAGGAATAGAAAAAAAAATCCCAAACTTTACAGGAAACCACAAAAGATCCAGAATAGCCAAAGCTATCCTAAGCAAAAAGAACAAAACTAGAAGAATCACATTACTTCACTTCAAATTATATTACAGAGCTATGGTAACCAAAACAGTATAGTACTGGCATAAAAGTAGACACATAAATAAGTGCAACAGAAAAGGGAACCCAGAGATGAATCCATGTATCTACAGTGAATTCATTTTTGACAAAGATGCCAAGAAAATACTTTGGGAAAAGGGCAGTCTCTTCAATAAATGGTGCTGGGAAAACTAGATATCCATATGCAAAAGAATTAAACTAGACCCCTGTCTCTCACCATATACAAAAATCAAATCAAAATGGACTAAACACTTAAATTAAGACCTCAAACTATGAAACTTCTCAAGGAAAACTTTAGAAAAACTCAAGGACACTGGGCTGGGCAAAGATTCCTTGAGTAACATCCCCCATGCACAGGCAACCAAAGCTAAATTGGACAAATGGAATCATACCAATTTATTATTTAAAAACTGCTGCACAGCAAAGGAAACAATTAACAAACTAAAGAAACAATTCACAGAATGGGATAAAATATTTGCCAACTACCTATGTGAGAAGGGATTAATAACCAGAATATACAAGGATGTCCTCAAACAACCCTAAAAGAAAAAATCTAATCAATTAAAAAATGAGCAACATCAATGACAAACCAGATAAAGAAAATGTGGTATATATACACCGTGGAATACTATGCAGCCATAAAAAAGAATAAGGTCATGTCTTTTACAAGAACATGGATGGACTCAGAGGTCACTATTCTTAGTAAACTAACACGGGAACAGAAAACCAAATACAACGTGTTCTCACTTGTAAGTGGGAGCTAAACGATGAGAACTCAGGGACACAAAGAAGGGAACAACAGGTAACAGTACCTTCAGAAAAGATAGCTATTGGGTACTGTGCTTAATACCTGGGTGATGATATTATCTACATAACAAATCCCCGTGACACGAGTTTACCTATGTAACAAATCTTCACATGTACCCCAAACCTAAAAGTTTTTTTTTAATGTGATACATATGCACAATGGAATACTATTCAGCCATGTAAAAGAATGAGATCCTGTCATATGCAACAACAGGAAGGGAACCGGAGGTCATTAAGTGAAGTGAAATAAGCCAGGCATAGAAAGAGAAACTTTGCATGTTCTCACTTATTTGTGGGACCTAAAAATTAAAGCAATTAAACTCATAAAGAGAGAGAACAGAAAGATTACCAGAGGCTGGGAAGAAAAGTGGGGATGGTTAATGGGTACAAAAGAAATAGAATGACATCAGGCACAGTGGCTCTCATGTGTAATCCCAGCACTTTGGGAGGCCAAGGCCGGCGGATCACTTGAGGCCAGGAGTTCAAGACCAGCCTGAACATCATGACAAAACCCCATTTCTACAAATAAATAAACAACTAAGCTGAGTATGGTGTGCCTGTAATCCCAGCCACTCGGGAGAGTGACGCATGAAGACTGCTTGAACCTGGGAGGCAGAGGTTGCAGTGATCCGAGATCCCACCGCTGTACTCCAGCCTGGGTGACAGAGCAAGACTCCATCTCAAACAAAGGGGGGGAAAAACAAATGAATAAGACCTAGTATCTGTTAGCACAGCAGGGTGACTATAATAAAACATAATTTAACTGTACATTCTAAAATAACTAAAAGAGCATAACAGGATTGTAATACAAAGGATAAATGCCTGAGGTGACTGATGCGCCATTTACCCTGATGTGATTATTATGTGTTGCGTGCCTGTATCAAAATATCCCAGTCCATAAATATACATACTTACTATGTACCCACAAAAATTAAAAATAAATCATCATCATCATCAATGATCAAATCAAATTGTTCTAATATGCACCTCCCTACACACTCCCCAACAGCCTCTGTTCTACTGCTAGTTAGTATGTTACATGGCTAATGCTTAACACCATGCCCAGTTCACTATGGCATCAGGAAAAAAACATGTTTTGGCAAAAAATACTAGAAACTTCTGTATGAAGAACATTTTAAAACCTTATTATAAGTGATCTTTCCTCCTATCTGATGTTAAAAAGTCATCTACTGGTCTAGGAGCAAGTGAAATGTCTACAATATTGCTAAAACTTTCAGATGTATAGTAAAAAGCTGGACATTAGTATCATTTTGTAGGTCTTTCACATGCTCTATAACTTAATCCTATTCTGTCATTAGACAATGTGCTGATCTCTAAAGCATGTGTTAGGTTCTTTGCACAGTCATTTTTTCATTCTTCATCAATTAATTCAATGTGATGCTGTACAGGCAAAGATGAAAGAATTTAAAGATTACTCTTGCAAATTAAAATGTTTTGTGTTCCTACAATAACCATAAAAATATCTGAACAGACTTTACAGTTTATAAAGTACTTTCTAATATATATGACACAACAATCCTGTGGGATATGATCTTCGTGTTCGAGGTTAAGAAACAGGTTCAAAGATGTCAAATGTTTAACCAAAGTCCACGTTTCTAGTAAAGGGCAAGGCTAGATCTCAGCCCAGACCCTATTACTGTAATTTCTAAGATATTTCTATTGATGAAACCACAACTACTTCCAACACAATTGCACACCTAACTCCAGCCCAGATCAACCTATTCCATATCCTACTCTGTAATTAATACAACCAGAGGACAAGGGCCACAAACTACCATTGTCCTGAAGGGCACATCCCTGAGGAGAAAAAAGCCTTTCAGGAGAGGCTTGCATTGTGTGGACAAGGCATGATATTCTATACCAGTCTTGTGCAATAATGATGGAACTGTTCTGTACCTGAGCTGTTCAATATATTAGCCACTAGCCACATGTAACTATTGAGCACTTCAAATGCATAATTGAGAAAATAAATGTTTAATGTTATTTAATTATAATTAATGTAAATCTAAATAGCCACATGTAGCTAGTGGTTGCCTTACTGGAGAGGTCAGTTCTAGACCTTAAAGACTGGAAGCAGAGCTTAATATTAACATCTAAATGGTACAGCCTTGAGAACAAATGAAAATCAACTTAATAGTGAGCCCAGATCACAGAACTGATTTACTCAGTGGTTCATGAGAACTGTAATGGATGTGATACCATCAACAGTAATATAACCAGTGAGATGATGGTAGAATTATCTTTCAATCTTTGTAAGCCTCTCTGGTGAGCCAAATCCAAAGAGTGACTAAAGACACCAAGGCATGTTGACAGTATCAGATACAAAGGGCAAATAATTTTAATCTATAGGCCACAATGGCTTTCCTCAGAGAAAATCCATTACTATGCAAAGAAACTAACCCAACTAAGTTATAAACAGGAGGCCAGGAACAGTGGCTCATGCCTGTAATGGCACTTTGGGAGGCCAAGACAGGTGGATCACCTGAAGTCAGGAGTTCAAGACCAGCCTGGTAAACATGGTGAAACTCTGTCTCTACTAAAAATACAAAAGTAGCCAGGCATAGTGGTCCACACCTGTAGTCCCAGCTACTAGGGAGGCTGGGGCAGGAGAATCGCTTGAACCTGGGAGGTGAAGATTGCAGTGAGCTGAGATCACACTACTGCACTACAGCCTAGGAGAGACAAGGCAAGACTCCATCAAATGAATGAATGAATGAATGTTATAAACAGGAGCTGAGGGATGTGAAAAGCAAGGTGTCTTAGCAAACATTATTTCCCTAATAATAACACTTTATTCCTACATCGAAAATTTTAAGAGTGTTTTTAAGGCCATTCCTTTGACTCTGTCCTTAAAGTACCACATTCATATTTCTAACACCATCCACCATTTCCCTTGGAAACATTTGTTTCTGTGTCTTGCCTCCTCACTTGCCTAGACAGTCACAAGAAGTTTTCATTTAAATAAAAATCACAGAGCAGGCCAGGCGCAGTGGTTCACACCTGTAATCCCAGCACTTTGGGAGGCAGATCACCTGAGGTCAGGAGTTCGAGCCCAGTCTGGCCCAACATGGTGAAACCCCATTTCTACTAAAAATACAAAAAATGAGCCAGGTGTGGTAGCAGGCACTTATAATCCCAACTATTCTGAAGGCTGAGGCAGGAGAATCACCTGAACCCAGGAGGCAGAGGTTGCAGTGAATCAAGATCACACCACTGCACTCCAGCCTGAACGACAGAGCAAGATTCTGCCTCAAAAAAAAAAAAAAAAAAAAGTCATAGACCAGTTCTGTAGCAAATCCTTCTTTGTGTTAAAATTATTGAGGCTTTCAAAACCCCTGGATAGGTTTTATGAGTGCTATTAACAAAGCAGTTATCATTTCCTATTCCTTTAGTATACTCTACATTCAAAGCACCATATTGGTGCTGATAACAGGACTAGACTGCAAGTCAAAAGCCTGTAGTCCTGGTTCTGATTCTCTCACTACTAGATATTTAGACCTCTGCAAACCACTTAATTTCTCACCACTTCAGTTTTTCATTTGTAAATTGATGGAATGATTAGATCATCTATAAAGTACCTTCCGATTCTAAAACTCTACCATCCTATGATATCCTCAGTGGTCTTCACTTGGTTTCAAGGTCTTTCTTGAAACTTCCTAATAAGAAAAACCACATATTTTGGTTATGAAGCAAAATTGTGATATGTATAATCTGCTTTTAAAATTCACAAACAATATACCCATTCTCCGTAATTCTGAATATACCAGTTATTTAAATATAGAAAAAGACATGCATTCATTTAAAGTATTTCAAAACAGAAGTCCTTAACTGTACAAATTTAAAAGTATGTGCTTCAGTGGTAAGGATCCAATTACCTACAGTAATGACAGAGCACCAAGAAAAGCACATGCTAACATGGACCACTTCTGATTAGCTTTTGCTTTTCATTTATGTTTCAGACTCTACTCATACAATCCAATCATAGCCTTTTAGGTGGTCTTTCTAGCTATCTGTGTTCTGCAATTCTGAAACTGTGTCCTCTACCAATACCTACACACAGTACTCATAGGGGAAAAAAAACAAAACAGCATTTCTACTCATGTGAAGGCTTCTTTGGGAACCTGGATCTATTTATATCCAAAAAATCCACTTTGAAACTAAACTTGAATAATTTTAGTTGTCACAGTTGAGTGATTTTTGTTTAGTAATCTTCTAAACCTGTTTAATGTAGATAATATATATTGAGGCAGGACCTTCTAACAGAGATAGGCACTGAACTCCTTTGTGAACTCAAAGTCCTTTCACTTTCTGCACTACAGTTCCAACCTAATTTCCATTATTCTACACGCAGATGCTAACACAGGTATGCTCTATTTTGTTGTCTTTCTGTTCATACTTCTCATTCATTCCCTGTCCATCTTCCTCAACTTCTGTTCTTTAAAATGGGCTTTGGGTTTTCTAGTCTTAGCAACTTGCCATTCGTCTTTTCAATTCTGTCTTGCAATCTAATGGTGGAGGCTGGCAAGGTAGCTAGCTGGGGCTAGTGGGCTGCATGAGTCCAAAGGAGGGGGCAGAGCTAAACTAAATCACTCCAAGAGGGATGGACCTACAGGGATCAAATCTTTGATTCATCTCATTGGCATGAGATCCTAAGCGCCTGGCTAAAAAACCTGCCAGCTGGTCACTCGTCACTTCTGAGATAATCAAGAAAGAGGATTCTATCATACCCCTAGGAAGAGATCAGAGGTGTATAAGCTCTAACAGGTGATATAATCAGCTAGAAGGAAGATCAAAAGCATCATGATATCAGAGGTTGGGCTACTGGAAATTGCTGCTAGAGTGTCTAAAATTCTTTTTTTTTTGAGACGGAGTTTAGCTCTTGTTACCCAGGCTGGAGTGCAATGGCACGACCTCGGCTCACCGCAACCTCCGCCTCCTGGGTTCAAGCAATTCTCCTGCCTCAGCCTCCCGAGCAGCTGGGACTACAGGCA
>CAUYUD010181621.1:0-18116 GCA_963575295.1 Alouatta caraya
CTACTCGGGAGGCTGAGGCAGGAGAATTGCTTGAACCCAGGAGGCGGAGGTTGCGGTGAGCCGAGATCGCGCCATTGCACTCCAGCCTGGGTAACAAGAGCGAAACTCCGTCTCAAAAAAAAAAAAAAAAAAAAAAAAACGGGCCACACAGCAGGAAGTGAGGGACAGGTGAGTGAGCATATTGCCTGAGCTTCACCTCCTGCCAAATCAGCGGTAGCGTTAGATTCTCCTAAGAGCAGAACGCGCTATTGTGAACTGCGCATGTGCGGGACCTAGGTTGCGGGTTCCTTATGAGACTCTAATGCCTGATGAGCTGAGGTGGAACAGTTTCATTCCGAAACCATTCCCGTTCCCTACTTTCACCTTCCTTCATCCATGGAAAAAGTGACTTCCATGAAACCGGTCCCTGGTGTCAAAAAGGTTGGGGTCTGCTGTTCTATAGTGCTATATGGTGACTATAAAATAGTTCATGTATATCTTCAAATAGAAAAGACGATTTTGAGTGTTCTCAACACACACAAAAAAAGATAAATATTTCAGGTGATGGATATGCTATTAGTAATTACTCTGATTTGATCATGACACATTGTACACATGTATCGGAATACCATGGTGTACTGCATAAACGTACAATTATAATGCCCCAATTAAAAATAATAAAATCTATTTTCTGTATGACTTAAGGACATCTTTAAAACTTGTAGTTGAAGCATTCTCCTTGTTGCAATAACCCTTGTGAATAAAATTTTTCCTTAAAATTATTCTACTTCTTAATAGTTTTAAGAAAATTTACAAACTTTAAATTTGTAATTCTTAAACAAAACAAGCAAAACATTTGGCCTGAGTAGGGATAGAATGATCAGATGCCCGCAAGCTAAAATGATTTCATGCCCAAGGCTTATATGAGCCTTTAAACAATGGAAGTCAAAGTAAGTTGCAATGATGAATCACAAGTTAGAGTTCCTATGTTGTGTTTTCTATTTAATGTAATGTATATTTACTACTTGTGATGAATTCTGGCTGATGAGTATGAAAGGTCAATGGGAACACAAGGAGCTCAAAATTTAGTGAGGAAAAACAGATATATATAAGCAAGTAACTCCAAAAAATGAGTTACGTAAAATAATGGAGGATATATATTGGAAAGTTGTGATGCAAAGGAAGGATCAAATGTACCGTAATAGATGAGATAACAGATGAGTCATAAAGAAGAGGAACTAATTGCACTAGATTTTGATGGAAAAATACACATTTTGACTAGTGGAAAAATACTGTTTGTAATGGACAGAGTAGGCTGATAAAGGCAGTATTACTCATTCCTAATAGTGAATTTTTACATTTATTCTCACAATAGCCCTATGAAGAACCATGTCACTGTCCTAATTTTAGAGGTTCAGAAAAGTAAGTGCTGACAAGTGATAGATCAGGATTTCCCCTGTTGCCTCAGCCGAGCATTGGGAGCTTTAAGAAGAGAAGATGAAGCTGTAGTGGGAAAGTAGGGCCAGATGATAGAGGACTTTTCCCCACATGCTAAGGCTCTTCAACGGCATCCTCCAGCATAGGGGAGTCAGTAATGGGTTTTCAGCAGGGAAGTAGGTGATGGGGCAGTTTTGTCTTCAGGTAGCATCCTGGTAACTTGGAGCTTGGTTTTGGCTGGGCATGAGACAAACCTTAATGCTTTACAGATTCAGAAGGACAGTACCAATAATATGGCCTGTCTGCTACTTTTAGTGGATAGAATGCTCAAGGCCTCTCTGATTGCTAAACTTTCATCATAATATCTCTGTCCATCATCTTCCACTTTCTCCCCCGTCTAAGTCTGTTTTTAACTCTCCTGGTCATCTTTCTTTCAGTCTATGATGTATACATGTATCCAAGCTACTAGATAGGTAAAGCAGGAATTCAGGACACGAGGACATGTAATTTTTTAATGTATAGAAGAACTCTAAAGGACTTTCCAATTGGTCTGAATATATATCCTAAAGTTTCTCCCACCCTATAATTTCCAAATGCATAAAATTGGATATGGTGTTTCATTTGCTTAAAAAACTGGCCATAGGATGTTAAGTTTGTAACCCCTCAATACATTTAAATGATTATAGACATATATATATATATATATATATATATATATGAAAAACCTTGGAATCCATCCACTTGGCTGAGCTCAGTGGCTCACACCTGTAATTCCATCATTTTGAGAGGCTGAGGCCAGCAGATCACGTGAGGTCTAGAGTTCAAGACCAGCCTCACCCCGTCTCTACTAAAAATACAAAAATTAGCCAGGTGTGGTGGTGGGCACCTGTAATCCCAGCTACTCAGAAGGCTAAGGCAGGAGAATCACTTGAACCCAGGAGGTGGAGGTTGCAGTGAGCCTAGATCGCGCCACTGCACTCCAGCCTGGGCGACAATGAGACTCGCTTTCAAAAAATAAAAAATAAAAATCAATTCACTTGTACTTTTGAGGCACACTGGTATTTCTCAGTGCATTTTTGTGTTGCTTTGTTTCGTTGTGAAAGGTATTAATCTCAATTTATATCCAAGTAAGCCAATCTTCTTTTGAGCCCTCAGGAACCTGATTTCTCTCCTTTTTGCCATCCTCTGGCCCCTTATACTAAAATTTTTCCTTCAGTCTTGTGGTGTGCAAACCCTTGGGGAAGCCTTTCCCCAATCCCATTGCCCGTAATAGTTTTCTGTGAACGGACTACAGAGCCATATTCCTGCCATTTATCTAGAGGAGCTGTGTGCAAACCAGAGCTCCTGAATGGGACAGAAAAAAAAAAATGAGACCCATTTAAAAACTCAAATAATTCTCATTGCAAGGAAGCAAACATTTGCCCCTCTGAAAGGATTTTGTAAAAGAATAAAAAGGTAAAATAAATAAAATGTTCACTAGAGAAACAGAAAAGTCTTTTCTACAAGAAAAGTCCTTTATATGCTGAAATTGGCAGCCGGACGGCCTGAGCATTTATCTCCTGCACAGAAAGTGCTCTGTCAGGAAAGCTGTGACTAACAATAAGCTGAAAAACACACCACAGACTTCCACTGTATTTTATTTGGCAGAGAGGAATTATTCCTCAGCACAAAGTATTTGCAACTGGCATCAGTTAAACAAGAAATTACAACCTTTAAAAGCTCTATTTATCATTAGCTGCAAAAGTGCAGACTTCACCGTCAATTACTCTGACAAAGGATTACAGACCATCAACACCGCACACAGGATAACAGTCTTGGCAGCCAAAAGGCCTTGCTGAGGGGAGGGTTAGGCAGCTAATAGCCAGGGGCCCCTTCTCCAGAGACCCCCTAGACACTTCCTCAGCCACTCTCTTCCCCATTCAGGATGGACTCTCCCATCTCTAGCCCTCGTATCCCTTCACCTCCATCCAGTGGAGACTGCTGAACTGACAAGGTTTTGGCAGAAAGATGTGACACTTGTGCTGCCATCATTTCTTAAGAATCACTGGCCAAATCAAATCAGCAACAACTTTACTCCAATCCTGCACTGAATGTGTTCTGTGGATGAAAATGGAAATTACTAGATAGATATCTGAAAGCTGAAGAAATAATATGGTGTTACTCCTCTCAGCTGCTTTGCAAGGCTAAATGGTCAGGAAAAAAATAGTCTGTTTTAATAAGCAAAAGGCCTCTACTGTGATTCTAAAACAACCTTCTAAACCCTGAATAGTGCCTATGTATTCTTGGAAGAAGCCTTTTTGCATTGAGCTGAGGCATTACCCCATCTTTAAATGATTCCATTCTTTAAGAACAGAAAAATAAAGGGATGCTTTGTTTTTCAGTTTTTAATTTTTTAAAAAAGTGTTTTTCTCAAGTGGTTATATGATGGTAAGAAATCTTTTTCAAGAAACATATATAAGTATATAGCCTTATTTAGCTTTAACTTTCCAAAAAAGTACGAGGTAATAATCAGTGTTTCTGTCACCTTGTTGCCAGTTAAGTTAGTTTAAAATTGTCCTGGATTTTCTCTCAGAAGCACAAAGTTTACAGATGATTATTATTCTCTTCAATATTTCTGTTTTCATTGGCTGTATTTGTCTCCATTTACAAACATGAATAATTCTTGAGAAAAAATGTAAAATAACACAATATGTGTAAACCACTTACATATGGTTTGGCTCCTAGTGGTCAACAAATGCTGATGAGGATGATCTTGGAGATGATACTGATGAAGACAAAGATGATGATGATGGGAAGGTAGAAGATGCCATATTACAAGTTATGTTATAGAAAGGCCTTTCGGTAATACAAAAGAACACAGTGATTTCTAGACAGATCTAGATATATGTATAGATTTAAAGATAGATATATCTAGATACTTACATATATATTAGTCAGTGCAAAAAGGCTTCCTCCAAGAATACCTAGGCACTATTCAGGGTTTAGAAGGTTGTTTTAGAATCACAGTAGAGGCCCTTTGCTTATTAAAATAGACTATTTTTTTTTCCTGACCATTAGCCTTGCAAAACAGCTGAAAGGAGTAACATATGTATCGAGATATATAAATGTATCTATCTCTCTCTCTCTCTCTATATATATATATATGTATTTAGATATATATATATCTAGATATATATATACATATATGTAGAGATATATAAATATATATAAATATATGTATCTAGATATATATGAATATATCATATTCATATATATATATATCTAGATACATACAATAGTACATATATAAATATATATGTGTATATGTGTATATAGAGATATATAAAATATATCTTTATATATTTATATTATAGATATATAAAATATATATGTTTTTAAGGATTCCACCTACAAATATGATATATTCTTAACTATATAAGAAAATGTTCAGCAAAAGATTGGAAGAAAATGCCTTTGAATAATGCAAAGACTGGAAGAAAAACCTCTGAATGATGCAATAATGAACACTTTTCCCCTTATCTTCCCTTCTATATATTTCTCTAATTCTCTATGATAAGCTTGCCTTACGTTTATTATTAGAATAGAAAAGGTCAATACAGGCAAGTAAATCAATCAAAACCAAAATATTACACTTGGAAGATGATTATGAATTTATAAAACTTTTACACATGCAATATCATAACCCTTCAAGGGAGATCATTGTTCCCATTTTACAAAAGTAACTGATGTTCAAAGAGATGAAGCTGTTTTCCCAATGGAAATTAGTTCCCTGGCAGAGCGAATGCTAAGACATGGTTTATCTTACTCCTCGGCCTCTGTGCTTTCCATTTCTCCTGGCTGTCTCCTGCCTGGAGAGCGTGTGCATGCATGGTCACATTCCATATCTTTTCCAGTTAATGTGTATTTAAGCAGTGGGTCTATTCATGTATGAGGCCCCTAATCTCTCCAGATTAGAGAATGTTCCTTCATGTTTGGTCTGCTATGTTCATGAAAACTATCACAGGGCTATCACTTGTAGATGACCTCCTCCAAAAATCACAGGAGTTTGGATAGTTTTATTTAGCTCTATTAAGTTCAAAAAATGTGCCAGGCAGATTCTCAGTCCAAAAATAATCTCCTTTTATTGGTGTTCTAAATTAACTCATGGCGGAATGAGCCGAGCTAAATTAAAGCTTTCATACAGTGAGGCCCAGGGATTTTTACTGAGTGGTAAACGTTTTCTTTCTCTGTGAGAACTTTACTGTTTCCTTCCTCTAAGAGAGGCTGTGCTTAGAGGCAAAGAAAGTAGCTCAAAGCAGATCCGCGAGAATTCATTTTATTTGACAAAGACTCTTAGTGTAAGCCCCCAGTGTGGAACTTTTAAAATTTTATAGGTTTTCCTACCTTTTAAAGTAATTTGCACATAAATAAAGGGGTATTAATCTCTAGCACAAATGGCAAAATGTATTCTTTGCCTTTTTTTAGCTGGAAAATTGGATTCGTAAGAATCATTGAGTAAGATATTTGTACTTATAAATGACTTCAAATACTTTGACAAATCTTAACCACATCTCTTCTGGACTGCTGGCTGCACTTTATGTTATCTTTTCATAACTACTGGAATACGATGGCACATTCCTCTCTGAGAACTGCACACTAGAGAACAGGCAGCCTAAGACATAAAATATAATGTTAAGATTCAGGGTTGCCTCTTTTTATCTAATGCAGACATGTCACTACTGGGCATGGGTAATGACGTATTTATCACTGTTCTTGCAGTGTGGGGATAACACCCACAGGGTTTACAAATAGCCATAGACAAGCATGTCTGGCTTGTCCTACTGCCATATGGCCTGGGTACTTTTCATGTGTCACTCTCTCCTTTGCTCCTGCCTACCTTGCACCTTGAATGAGTGACCCGTGCAGGTGTGAGGCACATGTTGATCCCTTCTGCCTCTCTTTCTACTGGTCTTCGGACATGCCTACTGCTACCGACAGAAAAAAGTAAAGTGCCAAACAAAGCCTTGATGTTGAAATCTAGAGAAAAGCATGATTTTATTTCTCCACAGTGGACATCTGGGTGATCCTAGAAAAGTCATCCTAAATTGCTCCAAGCATGTGCTATGCATTGAATAAAGGTTCCAGTAAAGGTCTCAGAGCAGACAAGGAGAAAAAAGCATACTCAGGAAAATAAGAGAAAAGAGAAAATAAGAATGGGGATCATGACATTTAAAGGAAAAGATACACGTTCATACTTATCACACAAAGAAATGTGTGTGTGAGAGAGAGAGCAGGCACTTAGGGACTCTACAGATTTCTTACTGGAGAAATGAGTTGGAACTAATAGGAAATATAATTAATTGGAATGGTTATGTTTAATTAAGTTGAACTCAAGACCGGCCACATAAAGAATTTTGGTCTTGACTCTGAAGAAGAAAATACTATCTTCTATCCAACTGTGACTGAGGATCCCACACATCCCCAGCAGAGAAGAATAGCCTTTCTACCCCAGAACACTCACTCCTTCCACCAAGCTTATGTGAACAGACAAGAGACACTAACATCAGATACGTTCTAAAAAGGTTTTGGTAAAAAGAGAAAGACACCCAACTGATTGAACCTTTAGGTATGTAGAATTTATATGGCATCTCGTTGAGAGTGGCTACAACCGTAATGCAGCTATGGGAAAGCCACTGGTGGAACATAATAAGCATTATGTAGGAGCTCAGTTTCCAGTCACAGCTGTGCAGCTAGCTGGCCGATCTTGTGCAAATCGCTTCAGTTTCCTCATTTTGCCAGTAAGAGATTTGGAAGGGCACTCTCTCTAGCTCCTTCTGTCTCTAATAGTTCATGGGGTATGGCTATTGCATTTAATTATAACAACATCAGATATCTTGCAAATCAGGCCTCCAAGGACAATTAGCAAACCATCGCCACCATCACTGGGGAGCAGACTCTTCCAGTGCAAGTCTTTGCAACTGCGAGTTAGGTCACATCACTGCAGCATATCTCCCAGTGCATGGGATTGTTAGACTATGTCAGTTTCCAACTTACTACAGGAAGAGGCTGACGGACATATTAGAAGAATTGATGCCTTTAGCCTCCTCTTAATTCCTAAGTCTACTGTTATTCTAACAACAACAAAATCCTTAGATGTTATCATACTTTTAATTTTTATCTGTAAGAACATGTCAAGCACAGCTGTTACTCATTAGATCCAGTGGCTGAGAGCATTTGATTACTACAGGAAAAGGAAAATTAGTAAAGTTTCATTTACAATCTGCTTTCATTGTAAAATACTAGATGTCCTGAATCAACAAAAAGATCTGCTTGGTATAAAAGCATAAATATGCTTTCTTAAAACAGCAGTAAATACTGTGGGCACATTTCCCAGATTTAAAGTACCATCCCAATTCTGCCTTATTTTCCCCATAAGTGCCCTCATACTTTTCAACCCATGTGACTAGCTTTTGAATAAGCAAATGCAATTATATAGGGAATATGCCTCTCCTAGATGGAAATATAAATTATGCAGGCACACACACATACACAGTCACAGAATTTTCATATAAATTTTATAAGAATAATTTCCACTTTACAAAGAAAACAGCTGTTCTGTGAGATAGCCACTCCCTAGCTGTGAAAATCTTCAAGCAAAGCCGGATCCTGTCTGCCAAGAATACTGGAGAAGGAATTTCAGCTCCCAGAATAGGTTTGGTTTGATCATTTATAAGCTCTCTTTCAACTCTGAATTCAGAGTTTCTGCAAGTTACTATTTTTTCCTGAATTCATTTTAAAAATTGGTCAAACTTTTCTACTGTGTTTCGTGTGTTGGCAGGTACTATAAAAAACACAAGTGAGAAACTGAAACCTTATGGCGCTGAAATCTGGATATATTTGCACCTGGGGTTTGGACACACTTGCACCTGGAAACCAAAGTATGTGGTAATAAAGTCCTTCGTGGCGACAACTTTCCTACAGGAAAATTGCAAAGTCCTGCACAAAACTAAGCCTCTCTTGGCTTCATGGCATCTCTGTGTGGTGAACATATGAAAACTAGTAATAAAATATGTATAAATAAGATGGAATTATTGCTCCCAATCATTCTTCTTTGTGGGTACAAACCTTGCCTGAGTCGTACAGACTCATTGCCTTGCCACTATGTCTCATTTTCTCCCATTCAGATCAGATTTTTTAGAGAATAAATGTCCCTCGATCTTCTGTCTCCTCTTCTAAGTTTAGTCTGATTCAAGGTCTGAGCTTTCCCATCTTTTTGATCCAACTTCCAAAGAAATTTTAAATAATAAATTGCAAGCTTCCATCATACTATCCATACTATCAAATTTCTTATTTCTAATAGTTTTAAGAGTCTGGCTGAGTAAGTTTTATCTAAAAACATGCATTTCCAAGTTATTTACAACAGTGATTATTGATTTTAGTGGGGGCTGGCGGATAGAGAAAGTGGAAGATCACAGCCCAGCAAAAAAGTCAACTGTTCTTTCCTGGTACCCTTCCTAAGAAAGGCTGCACTGCCATATCAAATATCCTGTTTCCTGAGAGCCTGCCTCTGAGATTGGTATGTGCAGGAAATTACATCATACTAGAATTTGGTGATACTGACCCTAAGTACACCCGTATTCCAGTGTTTGCCCTTTGACCCCACCTCCCTAATCACATTTGCATGCTGTCTCCACTCCTTATAGTATATTTAGAACCTTTCTACAGCATATTCTATTTTGCAAGTCATTTCTCAACGCTAATTCATCTCTTCTCACCCTGATTCCTTTGAGGTAGAGCCATGTAATTAGTAGTAATAACAAAACCATGGTATTTAGCTTTTCTAAAGCTTCTGTCTCCTGAGAACTCTACAAATATTAACAGCACACACAGCAGTCTCCCAGAATGGCTTAGGTCACAGAAGGACTGGGGGAAAATGCTATGACTAGCATAAGTGGAATAAATGGAAGGTTGGGTTGGAAGTGAATCAAGATGCTGGTGTTAACATGCCTGAATATTTAGGAAAAGTTCCAGGATCACTTAATGATGAAAAGCAATAAGGCTGTCAAAGTTTGTCTGGAATATATATAGGATTAGGCCAAGTCCTAAAATTTCCCAAGGCACCTCAGGGTCAAGGGCTTTCTGCAGAAGGTAAGTTTTTTGATGACATAAAAGTTCTAGAAGTCTCAGTTGCAGAAAAATGTGAGATGCACGTGTGTGCATGTATGTGTGTGTGAGAGAGAACGAGAGGATTAATTAATTAGTTAAGGGTTTTTTTCCACTTATTTACATGAAGATTCTCTATTGGACCCATTTTAATCCCCAATATTTTTTGTAGATTATTACTTCCTATCTTGAAAAAAAAAAGTTTTAACTAGGACAAACCTGGTTCTTTAATAATAGTAGAACGCTAGTGGCCTGAATTAAAAAAAAAAAAAAAAACTGCTTTAATTTTTCATCAAATGTACTCAACAGCTTAATAATAATGTAAGATAATCCCTTAACCACATTCTAGAAAGTTAGCTACATTCTAAAATATGTCAAGAGTGAATTAAGGAAAGATATTCCAACAGGCTTAACAATTTCTATTTATTGGGAGTTTGCAGGCTTTTATTTTGAGTTAAACCCTTCAAATTAAGAATTTAATCAAAAGTATTAAAACAATGGAAAAATAAATTAGGTTCTTATCCCATAAGGATTTATGTACATTATTAGAAAGGGCTTTCTGATCCTGGAAATTTATTATTAATAATACAAATGTATATTTTTCCTGGAATTGTAAACCTGAATAGATCCAACTTTGATTTTGGTCTGCCAGGATAAAAACAACTTTGCTATGGAATTGGTTCGTCTCTCATGGCATCACTTTACATTTGATATTATATTTGTGTGTATATCCAGAGTCTAGATTCTAGACCCATATATGACCTCTTAAGTTTCTTAAAAGACAGGGAGCTTTGTATTCCTCATACTGCTTAACACAATACCAAGCACACAATAACTGTGCATTAAATATTTCTGGAATACATGTGCTGATAAGGCAGGCTTAGAGAACACTGCTTCCCCTCACCCTAACAGAAGGTCCCATGGTGCTCTGAAACCTGCTGCTGGAACTCTCTTGACCACGACCCAGAGGACAGGGTTAATATTTTCATATTTTACATTAAACCATTTGGACTATGCTTCATTTTATTTATTTTCAATACTATCTTTGTCACAACACACAAGAGTAGAGGGGAAAAGAGGGAAGGAGAGGAGGGGAGAAAGGTGAAAAGAGAAGGGAAAAGAAAGGAAGGGAGAAGAGGAAAGAATAAAATTAAAGAATGCATTTAACATAACAATATATCTGAAATAAAAACAAAAATATTAAAAAGAACTAAAAAAAGGGAGAGAGGGAGGCAAGGAGAGAGAGAGGAAGGGAGGAAGGGAGGGAGGGAGGGAGGGAGGGAGGGAATACATTTCTTCTTAGGGATGTTAGAATCCATTTGAGTGGCAATTCTATAAAAGCAAGCTGTTTCTCATTATTTATGTAAGTTTGATCTGATTAAATCCGTCAACGGTTTCTATAGGACATTACTTTATATTTCACTCTATGGTTGGCTAATAAACATTTTTTAATCCAATCTTTGTTTGGTTGCAAACATTTAACCATCTGCTTTATTTCTTACATTTATTCACTCAACACATACCTTTTGCACAGTCATTTTCCAGGTCTGTGGGTCTGTGACTGGCACTGGAAAAACAGTAGTAAATAAGATATGACCCTTGCTTTAAAGGCTTACCTCGCTCGCTCCATAGCTTTCTAAAACCCAAATTAGTGTATTATCCATGCCCAAATTTTGTCAAGCATCTTTTTATTATATTATCCTCTCAAGACATCTTGTCTTTCTAGTTAAAACCACAAGTATGTTCTCTTTGGAATCAAGCCTTTTCTGATGGACTGTGTCTAACCAATTCATGCATTTCCTTGTTTTGATGCTCACAGCAGAGACTGCATCGAGCTAACTTACTATTCTCTCTTTAGTCTCTTATATTATCTGAGATGTCCATCTCTCTGAATATCTTCTACATTTAACTTTATTTATATCTTTCTCAGAGTCACACTTCCAGGGCCTCTCTGGTACATAGTTCAGGTGGTACATATTTAATCTGCCCTGACCCAATAAAAACATTTGAATAAAGTCTAATTAATATCATAATTACTCTTATGATACAAATTCTCATACATGGGAGGAAGTGGAGGAGTTGAATTTTCCAAACATGTATTTTCTCACTTTTTCAAATTCAAAAATTAGGCTAGTAATGTTAACTACAGATTGTGCTTATGAGTGTTATTATAAGTAAATGCTAAGATCCAGCCAACTTTCTTATATACACCACACACAATTGAAGGGTTCAAAGTGACAAAAATGACTATTGTAACTTCTCTCTCCCAGTCTATTCTAAGTGATGAACATCTACTCATCTACCACCATTCAACTTAAAGTTCACATCTCCCATGATGCTTTCTTTAACCATTGGGCTACAATTTCATCCTTGTGACCCTTCTATATCCCGCCTTGATCCTGACTCCATCCTAGAAGCCATAACATGAGGCTGATTTAGGGTACACATGTCTCTCTCTACTGAACTATAAGCGCCTAGGAGGAAGGGACCAGACCTTATCTGATACAATATTTCTAATGCTTATTACAGATTGTGCTTATAAGTAAACAACTTTTTGTTTGGGACACTGCATGGGACATTATAGGTGCTCAGTAAATGTTGAATACATGTGAGGGAGAGGAGGAGTAAGGATCTTATATATAGTGAAATGCTAATCAAATGCTAGCAAGAGCTAGAGACCTAGCAGCTCCTGAATTTTCCAAGTGATATATTGTATGGAATCTGTTAAGTGTTTCATACAGATGAGGAATGCCAACACAATCCTTCTCAGACAAAATGGAACCAAATCTTCACAAAGTTTTCTCTTTTAGGATCTCTCTCTCTCTCTCTCTCTCTCTCACACACACACAGACACACACACACACACGGAATATTAAATTTCATCAGTTTGCTCTACAGATACTTGATCTTTATGACAATCCAACCTCTGTGCCCCATGCCCTCCCACCTCACTCTGTATCGCCACCTGGTGCCCGAAAGCAAGAAAAATACCTAAGAAATGAAAACGATTTTTTTTAAAGCTGGTAAGTATCAGGACCTCGGAACTATACACTGAAAGTTCAAAACAAAAACAAAAACATGTGCTTCTTGGCATAGACATCTGATCACAGGCATATAAAGATTAAATACACAAATCCTCCTCAAAACTCACCCTTGTTTCCATTCACATCTTTATGAATGTTCTCAAGCGTTTCAGCCCCATGAACTGTCTTCCCACATAGATTCCATGATTCAAAATCTTTTCTACTAAATCAACTCTATCTGTCATTTGCATTAAGTAAATTCAAAATTGTCAAACTATGATATCATTTAGCCTGTGATAGCCAGGAATATTGTTCATTCATTGATTTATTCAGCTGTTTAATGAGTCCCTACTTTCTTCTAAGAACAATACACAGCTCCACAGAAAGAGTCTCACTAAATTATTATCAGTCCTGTCAAAAATATTAAAGTTCTTTTTTGCTTATAGAGAGTAAACATACATTTTGACTAATGTTTTTAAAATAACAGAAAAAAAAAGGTCCTCTAATACTGCCCCAAGAAGTTAGGGAATCTGAGATTAGGAACCAATGGATTAGAAAAAGCATATGCAGATAGATTAAGTATAACTTCAAATCAATAATTACTGAAGAAAATATCTACATTTAGCTCAGATTATCTTTCATCTGGTTATAAATATGCTATTAATTGCTAATCTATACTGATAACAATTTTATTGTCACAGAACTAAAAACCAAAAGATGCATAAAGAATAATATGAATTTTATTTGAACTTGAGTCAGCACAAAATTATCAAATTAAGTTTCAATACTGAAATTAGCAAGTATATAGTTAAGATATGGGAAGAAGAAAGAATGTCAATCAGAAATTTCCTGTAAACAGTTCACAGAACAAAGACAAAGTTTTCAAATTCCACAATAAAATGGGTGCAAAGATCAGCACACATAGTAAAGTTTTATATGTTAAATGTGCCCATTTATTTTACTTTGCAAGTACAGCCATTTTATTATTTTGGTCTTATAATATTCTTTCTTCTATGAAATGATATAGTCAGCAGATTATAGGAGGTTTATTTAAATGACTATTTAAAGAAGTAAATATAATTTAAACATAAAATTTTATTGGTAAATAAATTTCATAAATCTGTATAACCCTGAGCTTTAATCTAAAATTGTTTCAAGGAAAATTAAAGGTTAGAAACTGTTGAGAGATACCTGACAAAGCTATCTTTAAGAGCAAACTTTTTAAAAGTCTATTGCTTTTTCAAATGGGTTGGTTGAATAAAAACAATTTTTAAGACAAATGGAAAAATAATAGGTACCTTAATTTTCTGCCTCAGTACAGTCCAGTTTCAGAAATATATATTAACACTATATAACATTACATTTTTTGGATCCACTTTGTACTTGAAGCGTTAGTTTTCCTTACATTCTTACTTTATACGGCTTTCTAGGTCCAAAGTCAACAAGGAGCTGCAGGATTTATTTTATCTCTCAAGATCTTTAGGGTAACAGAAAATTAGTAATAACAGCAATTTTTGAGAAGTATGACAATGAATTTAGAGGTCACATAGCAAGTGAATGAATGTATAGCCTGCATGCTTGACTTCTAAATTATAGAGTAAGCAACGCATTGCTTCTCAATCAAAATATTCTTGAGGATTAGCTATTTTTCTTTCCCAGTCCTTCTCTTTCTCCTTTCTTTTTCCCCTTTCTCTCACCACAGAACTTTTTGAATTGAGTAGAAGTATTTGGTCACTTGCTCTTTGACCCTGATGTCTCCAGAGACTATATATTCATTTTGAGAATGAGTCCCTTTAGTTACCTAAAGTGTCCTCAGACTAAATTGTTTCCAGATGTTTACAAATATTTCAAGGATATAACCACACAGTTTTTATGGCTGAGTGATAACGGACTCCACAATGTCTGTCCAATTGTAAAATAAGAGTCAAGTACATGTTATAAAATAACTTCCAGATAAAAACGATAAAGAAAAAAATTTTAAATAACTTCCATTAAGCAAGGACTTGCTACACACAAAGCATAATGCTAACCACATCCTATACATTATTTTACTTTAATACTCACAAAAAGCCTGTAAAGGAGGAATTATAATCCTTATTTTAGGGAAAAGGAAAGTGAGGCTCAGAAGGCGACTTCTCAGAACAATTAACTGATGGGAGAAGGGTGCTACACCAAGGCCATGATCTCAGCACTTGTGTCCTGCTGCTCTGCGAAGCAAAGCTCATCTATTGCTCGTGTACGGCAGGAAAGAAAAGACAGGATTCACAAAAGTTGGGGAGCATCCCTGAGCATCCAAAGAAGTTGCTTTTAAGAGGCTACAGAAGGAGACTTGTAGACCAAGAGTTTTCATTTAGTTTCAATAAATGCCTCCAATGGGCTCGTTCAACAAATATGCTTTCAACAGACTGTAAATGTACAATGCAGACATTTTCTCATTGTTTAAAAACCAGTCTCCACAAATGGGGTTTTGAAAATTTCCTGTTTAGTGTTTATTTTGTTCGTCACTCACAACACTCTGACTTGGAAAATAAAAAAGAGATTGAGAGAGAGAGAGAAATCCTAAGTGGTCAAGGTGATCCTTTTGTAAAATGCTTTCTTATTATAGAAATCATGCTTTTTGTTTAACCTTGTGGTTCTCTGAGGGGAAAAAACAGGCTACTTAATTAGTAAGAAAACTTAAATGAAAAGCATTTGGTATAGGGGTGGAGAAGCGTCCAGTCAATTCTTGTTTATTCTAACTAATGGAGAGCAGCAAGGCATAACCATTTATAAGGCACTCAACCAATGTTATTATAGTTCCGTCTCCCACATTACATAGTTTCCTCATTTTCGTTTTATTTCCAAATGATTTTGAATTCTCGAAGTGCAGATCTCTGATAGTGAAATAAACTCTGGAGTGTGCAAATTAGAGAGAGGTGTCAACTACAGATTTTAAAAGAATGCACCAAGTGGTAAATCCATGTGCAGGCAATTAAGAGGTGACTCTGTTTGTTCTGGAAATATCGCTCATGGAATTGACTGCACAAGCCGCTGCAGCCGCCCGTCTCCTACCAATGTTAAATGTCATCTATTCATGCCACCTCCTTCTCTGTTCTCATCAGATAGCTACCCCCTAAGGCTAGAATTTGAATCAGTGTCAGAATTGCTGACCTTGGCAGGTCACATTTTCCTTAGACCCACTCCCCAAGGCTCTACACAACTCTCAGACTTCTGACCTTGCTGAAAACTACGGGATTACTGGAACAAGAAATTCTATTCCCCACGTCTCTTCCTTCCCTTCTGCTTCCCCCACGACCCAGCACTGCTGTAGCTCCTTTTAAAGAAAAGCTCGCTTATGAAACACAGAGCTGCCTGCTCTTGCTCTCTTAGGTTTTTGGTCCTCTAAGCCAGCATTTTTTTCCAAGCTGCCATTTTCCAGACAGTATTTTTAAAAAATATCTGAAACGCAAACAGCAACTTGTTTTTTTGTACCCTTAACTAAGGATCTCCCAGGCTTTTTTTAATGTAATGTTGTTTCAAGTCATTTTTAAGTGAGCTTAATGCTGGTGAAAGGTGCCGGATTGACAGCCTTGGAGGCAGACGGTCTGTATTTTTAGCTCTAACAAAATGAAGCAATACTGACCACTGCCAGCGAAATCCACAGGCTTCACCCTTCAGCCCTGGAAGGGCTGTTGTGGGATTGAACAGGTGTATGTTGAACTGAATTTGCTTGTTTCATGTTTCTATTGTTCTTAACTCTCAATAGTCTGACTTGTAAATAAAAAAATCAGTTACACTCAAGTTGCATTCACATGCTGCCTTCTGCACTCAAGGCCTGTCCTTATATATCCTTGCTAGATGTGAAAAATCCATCCTCTGAATCCCTAGCAGCTTGTTCCTTTCTTATTATTTTAGAGCTTTATAGTAGTATTCATTAGACTTCAAACCATATATAGCTTTTCTTCCACACTGTGCCCTCTTGAGACTTCATGATTAAAAAGAAGAAGAAAGAAATCCAGCAGGCATTACCATTTCCATTTTACAGGTAGGTAACAGAAGCCAAAAGTGGCAGAAATAGAGGCAGGATTGAAATCTAGATTTTCTGACTGCAAATTCCAAAATCTTTTAGTCCCCATCTATCAAAATGAGTACTTTTTAAACTTTCAAGTTTGGATGACAGCACCTTAATTCCCAAATCATTTTCCCTCTAAATGTGTCTTGCAGATGGCCTAACAAATTCCCTAGCTTGAGTCAGCCTTCCAAGCACTGCTGGTTTGTTCCTGAGTCAGCTGCTAACCCACACTTGAATCACCCTTTGACAAGACTTCCCAGGCTGTGGCCTTACCCCCCTCACACAGTCCTCGGTGTCCTCCTGCACTAGCAGGTGAGCAAGGATAATGAGTCCAGCCACAAATGGTGTCAACTGGCTTATTCTGACCCAATCTTCTTCTCCGTTCCTTGTTTCAGATCATTAATAAAGACATTAGTGAAAGCTTCAAAAGGAAAGATAAACCTCAAATAAGCCCTGGTCCAAAGCCATTATTTCAGCATCAGGAAAAATACTGATTAAATTTCCTGTGCCAAGAAATTAATAAACTGGTAGGTTTTGAATTGTGATTTGAAAGTCAGATGACTGTCGTCTTGTTCCAACATTCAGTTTGCATGAAGTCCAGTCTTTCTATTCAAATACTAAACTTCTCTCATGATCTATCTAATCAATGGCATAACTATAGGCTTATGTTGACTATAACTTATCATTTGCCAAATTATTTTTAAAATCATGAAAAATATTGAAAAGTTCAAGATGTTGAGAAAAATTAGATAGTGAGGCATTTATTAACTCTCTTCATGTGCTACAAACGGCAGAATGCTTAAAGTGCCTGAGTTTCCAAATCTTGTTGTTGTTGTGAGGTAGAGTCACACTCTGTCACCCAGGCTGGAGTACAGTGGTGTGATCGTGGCTCACTGCAACCTCTGCCTCCTGGGTTCAAGTGATTCTCCTGTCTCAGTAGCTGAGATTACAGGTGTGCACCACCATGCCCAGCTAATTTTTGTATTTTTAGTAGAGATGAGTTTTTACCATGTTGGCCAGGCTGGTCTTGATCTCCTAACCTCTAGTGATCCACTCACCTCGGCCTCCCAAAGTGCTGGGATTACAGGCACGAGCCATCGAACCCGGCCAATTCCAGATCTTTAAAAGCAAGATGTATCTACACAAATAGTTTCCTCTGATAGTTTTCCAACTAGTAGTTTCTTATGAGTTTAAAATTCTCATAGCCTGGAATCACTTCAGGGTCATGGAAAGTTTCATCTGTAAGAAACTACAAGAAAAGATCTGAGTAAGTCTCTGAGATAAAAACGTCTGTCTTGGAAAAGAGAGGATAAGCCTGAGAAACAGGCATAAAGAATAAAAGACAGCCGGGCGCGGTGGCTCACGCCTGTAATCCCAGCACTTTGGGAGGCCGAGGCGGGTGGATCACGAGGTCAAGAGATCGAGACCATCCTGGTCAACGTGGTGAAACCCCGTCTCTACTAAAAATACAAAAATTAGCTGGG
>CAUYUD010181624.1:0-10302 GCA_963575295.1 Alouatta caraya
TCCGCCTCCTGGGTTCAAGCGATTCTCCTGCCTCATCCTCCGGAGTAGCTGGGATTACAGGCACGTGCCACCATGCCCAGCTAATTTTTGTATTTTTAGTAGAGACGGGGTTTCACCATGTTGACCAGGATGGTCTCGATCTCTTGACCTCATGATCTGCCCGCCTCGGCCTCCCAAAGAGCTGGGATTACAGGCGTGAGCCATCACACCGGGCTGGAAAAAATATTTAAAACCATAAAGCGTCCATATTCTTATGTGATATTACACATATCACTCACAGGAAAAACAAGACTAATTTCAAGTTGAATCCAGCTGCAATAAAGAGAAGATGAGCATCACATATAGTGTTTTTTCTTGTTCTTGTTATTGTTGTTTTTTTTTTTTTGAGACAGAGTTACGCTCTTGTTGCCCAGGCTGGAGTGCGATGGCACAGTATCATTTCACTGCAACCTCCACCTCCTGGGTTTAAGAGATTCTCCTGCATCCGCCTCCTATCTGGGGGCCTAAGGTTAGTTTTTATTTTCTTGTAATATTGCCTTGCACTCCTTCCATGATGATTCCAAATTTGCTACCCTGATGTCAAGCAGTCCATTTCATCTAGATGGTATAGAGTTCTGCTTTCTTTTTCTTGCCTTGAGTGGTAATGGGTTAATCAAACCGGGAAACACCTGCATAAGAAGACATTTCATACTATGGTATAGGTCAGAGAACAGGAGACCGGAGAAAGAAAAAGTGCTTAGAAATATTTCCTCTTCATTAGAAGAAAATTCACAAAGACAGAAAATCGATAGATGAAAAGAAAAAAAAAAAAATACAGCCCTATGCAAATTTCTTAACTTTGGAATTGAAGTAATTAAAGATTACTGAT
Source organism: Alouatta caraya (assembly GCA_963575295.1). Classification (NCBI taxonomy): domain Eukaryota; kingdom Metazoa; phylum Chordata; class Mammalia; order Primates; family Atelidae; genus Alouatta; species Alouatta caraya. Next base: position 869 of record CAUYUD010181624.1, read on the forward strand.
CTTTAATCAGTTAGAAAAATGAGGACGATCATAGCTTGCTAACTTACTTCTACTAAATACATACCTTTTAAATAAACCCCAGACAACTAACTAGCTCCTATGAACATTATTTGGTTGATAAGTAAATCTCTTTTTATAGTAAAAATGTAGAGAGAACTAACGCTAGTGTCTTTAACTGCGCAACCTTACAGGTTTTGAGAAATGCAGTCAACACTTTGTCAAGAACTGTCATTGTGAGCCAGGGAGGTGGAAGCATCATTGTGTTCAATGGTTTCTTTCCTTCACACACAGGACAGCCTAGATTCTATTTGTTTTATTTTATTTCTCAAACTTCCCCATTTCTTTTTGTTTATATTTTTTTATTCCGGAGGTATACTCACAGGTTTGTTATGTAGGTATAGTGCATGACACTGAAGTTTGTGCCTCCAATGACACCATCACCCAAGTAGTGAACATACTTCCTTTAGGTAGTTTTCAATGCTTGCTCGCCTTCCTCTCTCCTCACTTTTATAATAGAATCCCCAATGTTTATCGCTCCCATCTTTGTGCTCATGCATACCCAATGTTTAGCTCCTACTTGTGAGTGAGAACATGCAGTATTTGGTTTTCTGTTTCTGCGTTAACTTAATTAGGATAATGGCCTCCAGTTGCATTCATGCTGATGCAAAGCAAATGAATCCAACTGGAGGCCATTATCCTGAGTTGTTTATAGCTGTGTTGTATTCCATGGTATGGATATACCACATTTTCTTTATTTGGATTCCATTTAAGGAGACAAATTGTTGTATGTTACAGAAATTCATGGGATGGTATACTAGTTAGCTAGGGTTGCCGTGACAACATATCAAAGACTAGATGACTTCTAGGGGTATCCAATTCAGCATCCCTGGGCCACATTGGAAGAAGAATTGACTTGGGCCACATAAAAAATACACCAACACTAATGATAGCTGATGAGCTAAAAAAAAAAAAAAAAAAAAAAAAATCATGTTTTAAGAAAGTTTATAAATTTGTGTTGTACCATATGAAAAGCCATCCTGGGCCACTGGCCATGGGCTGTGGGTTGGACAAACTTAGTTTAAACAATAGAAAATCATTGTCTCATGATTTTGGAGTTTAGCATTCTAAAATCAAGGTACTGGCAGTTCTTCTGACAAAGTTCTTCTGACAGCCCTGAGCAACGCATCTGTTCAGCTTCTCTCCTTGGTTTGTTGACAACCATCTTCTCCCCTGTCTTCTCATCGTCTTCTCTCTGTGTCTGTGTCCAAATATCCTCTTCTTACAGGATATAAATCTCACTGGATTAGGGCTCACTGCAACGACCTCATTTTCATTTAATTGCTTCTTTTAATATCTTATTTCCAGTGACATTCTGAGGTAATGGGAGTTAGGATGATAGCATATGAATTTTGAGGAGACACAATTCAGCTCATAGCAGGTGACATTGTTGATGTTCAGAAGCCATGGTCAAGAGATAGCCTGGCAGAAGCATAGAGAGCAGTGCCCTGGAGATATTTTTCTTCTCACTTCCAGAATTCAGTATATAGGATGTGCAAAAGAACTCTACAGCGGAGATAACCAGTAAGAAAATACCAGCACTTTCCAATCTTCCTTCCTAGACTTCTTTCTAGACAACTGCCATACTCCATGCTGCAGTCTCCTACTAAAAATGATTTTTCATTTTCTTTTTTTCTTCTTTTTTTATGAGATGGAGTCTCGCTCTGTCGTCCAGGCTGGAGCACAGTAGCATGATCTTGGCTCACTGCAACCCACACCACCTGGGTTCAAGGGATTCTCCTGCATTAGCCTCCCGAGCAGCTGGGATTACAGGCATGCACCACCACACCTGGCTAATTTTGTACTTTTAGTAGAGACGGGTTTTCATCATGTGGATCAAGCTGGTCTTAAACTCCTGACCTCAGGTGATCCACCTGCCTCAGCCTCCCACAGTACTGGGATTAGAGGCATGAGCCACCTTGCCCAGCCCGATTTTTTGTTTTCTAAAAATTCTTTTGTTTTTTTATTCCTCAATGAATGTGCAGTTCTTATATTGACTTTATTTGCAGAATACTGGTCACTCTTTAAGATCCGTCTCAATGCCTGGCTCCTTCCAGGTAGCATTCCCACACTCCTGTGTGGAATAAGGGTTTTCTCCTCTGCTCTCCTAAAGTCAATAATGATTTTTTTTTTTTTTTTGAGTCTGAGTCTCGCTCTGTCACCCAGACTGGAAGTGCAGTGGCACGATCTTGCCTCACTGCAACCTCTACCTCCTGGGTTCAAGCGATTCTCCTGCCTCAACTGTCCTGAGTAGCTAGGATTACAAACGCCCACCACCATATGCAGCTAATTTTTGTATCTTTTTAGTACAGATGGGGTTTCACCATGTTGGACACATTGGTCTTGAACTCCTGACCTCAGGTGATCTACCCTCCTTAGCCTCCCAAAGTGCTAGGATTATAGGTGTGACCCACCGCACCAGGCCACCAATAATTTTTTTATACTAATGCCATTTCCTTGCTTAATCCACTCCAAAGACCACTGATCACACACAGAAGCTCCAAACTCCTCAAAATAGCCAAAAAGACCCAAAGGATTTGGTTCCAGACAACTTATTAGATAGCATCCCCTTTCTCAGTGTCTCTCTGTCCACTCCAGCCACTGTGGTGTTCGCTTTTATTCCACAAATATGCCAAACTTATCCCTCCTGGGTGTCCCCTCTACTGGCTATTACTTTCAACAGTTTTCTCCCAGTTACTCATATCTTAGATGAAATGGCTTCAGGTCAGAGGCAGCTTTTCTGACACCAATCTGAATTAAACTCCCAGGGTGCTCCTAATACATCAACTTGCTTGATTGGCTTTATTGTACATTATTAGTCTTTAATCATTTAAGATAAATTAATAATTCATTTGTTGATTTTTCTGATACCCTCAACTGTGTTGTGAAGTCCAGGGGAGCAGAAACATATTAGGTTTGTTGAATTCTATCCCAAGGCACTCAAATAGGTGCATTAAATATACTGAGAAAAATTTTTGAATAAATGAATGAATTACTTGATAAATGAATATCATAAATTTCATGCATACATAAATACATGCTAGGCCCTACACCTGATACTGAAAATAGCTTTAGAGTACAGGGAGCATGCACTATTTCAAAAATAGGGTTTTTTTTTTTTAAATAGTCTTTTTTTTTTGGTTCTTATGTTTTTCTTTAAGAAGTATCTATTGAGATGATCTGAAAGTTGGATAAATTTTTTTTCCTGGTAATTATGAATAAAAGGGGAGAAAGTCATTCCATTACAGATGGAAAGTCTATGGATAGCATGAGATGGGAGGAAAGGCTGTGTACTTGAAAGAAGGATAGAGAGACAGGAATAGACTGAACTGAGAATGGGCCATTGGGCAGAGTAGGCCACAGGGACTGAGATGAGACCATGGGTTCTGGAAACAAGCCTGCAATGTCATGTTCGATACAGATAACTAAGCAGCCAATAAACACCGTGATGGGATGGTCAAAACAAAAGGAATCTGACACTGGATGAGTGGACAAGCTATTAGCAATGGGATGGTCTAGGATGGGGGAGGTAGTATGCAGGTGATTAGATAAAGGGAGAAAGGTGTTCTGGGCCCAGTGTGATCACATGAAACACCCATGAATTAGGAGGGTTGTCTTTGAGAAGCTCATAGTTTTGGGGTGTATATGGTTTAGCACGGTGTACAGTAAGTCCTCAGAAAACATCTTTTGTTCAACATTGTATCATAATAATGTTGATGAAACTCTAAAAATGTCGAATCTTAGCCAGGACCATTGTCAGTGTGGAATTTGCATATTCCCCCCAGATTGGCATGGGTTTTCCCCAAGTCTTCTGGTTTCCTCCTTCATCCCAAAGCTGTGCACATTAGGTGAATCGGTGTGTCTAAACAGTCCTAGTGTGAGTGGGTGAGGATGTGGGTGTGAGTATGCCCTACAGTGGAACAGTGCCCTGTCAGGGATGGCACTACTCCACTGTAGGGCATACTCACACCTCCATCCCCACCCACTCACACTAGGACCTGCCTTGTACCCTGAGCTGCAGGCAGGCTCTGGTCACCCACAACCCTGAACTGAAATGATCAGGTAAATAGTTATTTCATTTACATTTATTAATCTCTCTGAAATATGTATATGACTCACATTTATTTCAATGTCTAATATAAGAAGTGTTTTGATCTTTATTTTGAGGTTTTGTGATGTTTTTGGGACCAGAAATCTGCCACAGGAACTTACGTCTTGTTTATATCAAGTAGCCTATGGTAAAACTGGTTTCATTAGATGGCATTTTAAATAAAATTGCAGTTTCCAAGAATCTATTGATGATGTTAAGTGAGGACTTACTTTACTAGGGGAGCAGTGGCTCTAATAAAAGCTGGAAAATCAAAGACCATACTATGAAGAGCCTGTGAGACACAAGGTCAGCACAAGTTTATTACTAGAATTACCCTATGCTGCTCAACAAACACAAGGAGCACTCTGTGACGGGCTTGGAGAACTGGATATAAGGCGTAGCAATACTGCAGATACATTCACAGCCAAGCCTTAATATTCCCTGTCTTTAAGAAGAAGGTATAGCGATAGCCCAGGTACATTCATGCCAAGGTTTAATAAGTTCCATATTTTGAAAGAAATTGCAACGATAATTAACTATCAAAAGGCTACAACACAGCATCTTGCACTTTTGAAGAAATACCATTTGGGAAAAAAAAACACCTCTCTTTTGCGCAATTGAAGGAGTTATTCTATATTTCACCCCTTCTGACACACCCCAAGGGTATACAGGACATATGTTTTCTATCTGGTTTCAGACATGTGCTTAGATGGCAGGCATCCCTTGGGGAAAAATAAAAACTGAATTTCAAACAACATGGGGAAAAAATGGAATAAATATCATGCTTAAAAACTGAATTTCTCCATCTGCCTCATCATATGCGGCAAAAACTAAAGAATCCTACCACTCTTCACAGAAACATTCCTTAAAGATGTTCTTTGAGAATTTTTCAACAGTGATTATGTTATCAGGCTATTTAGGACTGGGAAAATATTATTAAAAGTGAGAAAATGGGATTTTTTTTGTTATAAATTCAATTAACAAGGTCATGGGGCTAAACGTGTTCTTTACACATGATTTATTGTATCCAAGGACTTTGTGTCTGTCATGAGTTTCAGTAGCAGTTTCCATATGGGAGAGATGTCTTGCCATGGTGTATGTAATATGAAAAGAGTCTGACAACTTGGGTTATATATACACACACACATAAATATATATACGTATGTGTATGCATATATATATATATATATATATATATATATATATATATGTATGCCAGCTATACTCATTTAAGACATTTCATTAAGTGAAAGTACAGCAATTCACAGCATAAAAAACAAATTTAGAAATATAAGAAAAAAATAAACTTTAGAACATACAACCAGTACGAGTACAGTGAAATCTATGAGAAGAAGTATTAACTGAGTACAATACTCTTGAATATTTGCAATGTGAGTTAGCTTCCTTGAAGTGGAAGGGGATCCATGAATTTCTGACACAGGGGAAATATAGAAGAGGGAGAACATTCTAGTCCTTGCAAATCTTAAAGGAAAACAGAAATATATAACTTATATTTTTACAAACCACTTAAACTGGTTTGTTATAGACCAGGCACTGTTCTAAGTTTTACAAAAAGCATATACAAATATAAGCCCACATAATCCTTATAAACAACCCTATTAGAGGCACACTATTCTTGGACCTCTATTATTTCATGTTCTAGATGAACAGAATAGGAAATGGAGAGGTTAAGTAACTTGTCACTATTGATAAATGGCTAAGCTGAATTGGAAACTACACAATTCAACATGAAGTCTGTGCTTGGAACTTCCACAATTTGGTGACATACCCAGCACATCTAAGCATTGCAACCTAAACTGTCCAGGCAACCCTAAAAGGTCCAAAGGAGTCAACATTACTTTGTTAATCATATGATGAATTACCCATTTAATTTTAATTTGTATTACATAAAAATTAAGAATTTTGAGGAGGGGTCAAAGTTCACCTGTTCTGGGGAAAATGTTGCGACATAATGTAGATGAGTTTTAATCTATGTCACTTTGTTATCATCTCTCTTTGGTCATTTGAAATGTGTATGACAAACTTTTTTGTGAATTTGGAACTAGGAACCATAAGCACGTCTTTGCTTTAAAATAGCACAAAAATTCCAAATAAGTCTCCTTCAGCAATTCCTTTCAAGCTTCTGTCTTGATGTTGAAACTTAATTCTTTGTTTTCATAACTCTCATCAAAATTTTGCTCGGGAATATATCAACACTGCTGTTGTCAACATAAACAATGGAATCCACATTGTCATTTTCAATCATCTGTGCTCAGTCTTGATATTTTAAGATTCATCAGCAGCAATTTACCCAGTTGAAAGACTTCCTTCACTAATTTCAGAACACATTTCTTGTCTTTCTCCTGCACTACTTGTTTCATTTTTTATTTGTCTTCATTCCCCTGATGTTTTCCACTCTAATGCCCCCAAGCCTAGTTCTTGTATTTCTATTCTTGTCTAAACTTGTTCCATTAGTGATCAAATTCTGGGTTGAGTTGGGTAAAATCATTCTATTGTGTCTGGGTCTGAATCCCAATTCTGCCACTTACCAGCTGTGTGATCTTGGAAAATGTTACCTTAGCCTTTAAGCCACATTTTCTCATCTGCTAAATGAAGACAATGTTAAGAGTGCCTTTCTCATACAGTTCTTATGAGGACTAATTAAACATAATACATACTAAAATCATAGTATAACACCTGACATAGAGAGTGTGATGTGTTTGTTTAAAAAAACAAATCTCAGTCAATATCACATAACGTATCTACTAGGATGAACTCATTCCTGACTTTCGTATGAATATATCAACTTGCCTAGTCAATGTTTCTCCTTAGCGGGCTAAAGGAAGCTCAGACTTCATTTGCTCAGGTAATGGCAGAACCATAGTCCCATTGGTCAGGCCAGATACCATGAATTCACCTTGGATCTTTCTCATTTCCTCACACTGCATCACCAATCATCTTGTCTCAAGCTTTCTTCTGTTCACCCACCGTTCTGTTGTATCTCTGTTCCCACCTAGTATCATTGCTCACCAGCTTGTTGTACTTGCCTAAAAAGGACCTTCCTAATTCCAGCACTGGTCCTCTATAGTGGACTATCAACACATCAGCCAGAGAAGTCCTCTGAAGAGATAAAACGCATCAAGTCACTGCTCCACTCAGGTCCATCCAATGCCTTCCATTCTCACTCAGAGGAAGAGGTAAAGTCCTTCCACTGCCCTCAAGGCCCTACTGCCTGTTGAACCTCTTCTGCTTCTTCTTTTTTTTTTTTTTTTTTTGAGATGGAGTCTCATTCTGTTGCCCAGACTGGAGTGCAGTGGCATGATCTCAGCTTACTACAACATCTGCCTGCAAGTTTCAAGCTACTCTCCTGCCTCAGTCTCCTAGGTATCTGGAATTACAGACATGTGTCACCACGCCCAGCTAATTTTTTTATGTTCTTAGTAGAGACAGGGTTTCATCATGTTGACTTGGCTGGTCTCCAACTCCTGACCTCAAGTGATCTTCCCGCCTCAGCCTCCCAAAGTGCTGGGGCCAAACCTCTTCTGTAATCCTTTCCCACTCTCTCCAAGCTTCTGTCACACTGGCCGCCTTGTTGGTTTTTGAATAGTGGAGACTTGAAATTTGTGATTTAATTTGAAAAGGTCTTCTTCAGATGCTTTCAAGGTTTCCTCCCATCCATATCTCCTTCAAGTCTTTTCAATTGTTGTTTTATCAAGAAGATATTCTTGAAACGTATTTCCACAATTTGCAAACTACCATTTCCCCTTCTCTGCACAACACAGACAATTTCTGGCACTCTTCCCAGCTAATTTTCTGCATAGCATTTATCATTTTCTGTAAACTTATTTATATATGATTTAAATATTATATAATTTAATTACTTGTTTGTATTTGCCTCACTAGAATGTAAACACCAACATGGTTAATAACATTTAATGACATTTTTCATAAATTTATCCACAACCTAGAGAAGAATCCTTTACACAAAATAATAAAAAGACTATTTTCAACACTTTGAGTAAATTAATCCATAAGTCTATAATCCATTCCCCTACCTCTAAGCATATTGATATTTTATGTAAACTAAGGATACATTATTAAGCAGAAAAAATAAAAGGGGCAAAGTGAGTTCTTATTTTTCTCTCTGTCACCCAGAACATGTCACCCAAATATGTCTGTTCACAAACATATTTGAAATATAAAAGCATTTAAGAATGCCAAAAATATACATTTAACATATAATATTATTTCTCAAATCTAGTCTGCCAATATTGAAATCTTTCTTAGTTGTATTTTTAATTGACACATAGTAATTGTATAAGTTTATGGGATGTAATGTGATATTTAGATACATGTAAACATGATGTAATGATTAAATCAAGCTAATTATTTTCATCTAATTATTTTAAAAAATAATTTATGTAATTTATGTAAGTATACATAGATACAAATAGTGTGCTTTTCTTTTTTTCTGAGACATAGTCTTGTTCTGTCACCCACACTGGAGTGCAGTGGCATATCTTGGCTCACCGCAATCTCCGCCTCCTGGGTTCATGTGATTCTCCTGCCTCAGCCTCTGAAGTAGCTGGAATTACAGGCACCAACCTCTATACCTGGTACTTTTAGTAGAGACAGGGTTTCACCATGTTGGACAGGGCTGGTTTCAAACTCCTGACCTCAAGTCATCCACCTGCCTTGGCCTCCCAAAGTGCTAGGATTACAGGGGTGAGTAACCACACCCAGCCCAGTGTGCTCTTCTTAAAAGGTAGTTTTATTGTTTTTAGCAGATTCTGAAAAACTCATGATTTTGTAGTTAAATGACAGAGGTTATTATAAAGTCAAGAAAAGTGATTTATTCTACTTTTAGTTCAATTATATAAAGTACTTTCCCCCATCTCTTTGTCTTAGTAATCAGTCCTAGTTTATATGGTAGAAAAGCCTAGCTGAGTTCCTAAGTTCTTTGTCCCTTTCACTAGGACGGTTCCTGGGAATGCAGCCTAGTCTTGTTAGAAAACAGGTGAAGAACAACTAAGTGCAATGCTATACAATATAACAACGTTAATATACTTTCAAATCATTATATGAACTTGTGTCAAAGAAATCCCTGTTCCTGAGGAATAAAAAGTAGTAGCAGAAAAAGATATTTGAGCCGGGCGCGGTGGCTCACGCCTGTAATCCCAGCACTTTGGGAGGCCGAGGCGGGTGGATCACAAGGTCAAGAGATCGAGACCATTCTGGTCAACATGGTGAAACCCCGTCTCTACTAAAAATACAAAAATTAGCCGGG
>CAUYUD010181625.1:0-60219 GCA_963575295.1 Alouatta caraya
CCCAGCTAATTTTTGTATTTTTAGTAGAGATGGGGTTTCACCATGTTGACCAGGATGGTCTCGATCTCTTGACCTCGTGATCCACCCGCCTCGGCCTCCCAAAGTGCTGGGATTACAGGCGTGAGCCACCGCGCCCGGCCAGATTTCCCTTCCTATGTGAACGAGCTTTCTTCCTTCAGCTGAAGGTCCAAATAGAGCCAAAAGGCAGACCTCCTCTGAGCATGAGAGAATTCAGTTAGCATACAGCCTTCATTCAGACATTAATCTAAAACATCCACTCTTCCCGGCCTGCCAGAAGACTGACTTTGGACACAAACTGCAACTTAATTTCCTGAGTCTCCAGCCCGCCAGTCCCTCCCATCAAATTTGAACTCACCAAGCCTCCATAATTATGCAAATATATATACATGCTATGGTTTCTGTTTCTCTGGAGAACTCTAACTAATACAGTTCTCACTACTTTCTCATTTCTTATTTTCAGGGCTAAAATCTATGCCTGATCTCTCATTCCATTTATCTAAGATTGTAAAGGGTGAAATGCTATGAATTTTAGCACAGTCCAGTTAAGTTACAACAAGACAAAAACAAAAATGATAGCCTATAGACAACATTATGTTAAAAGTAGTGTTTTCACAATCTTTTCATTTTTAGATAACACATTTTTTTATCTACCAGATTTGTATTTTAATTATTTTGAAATTACATATATTCTAAAATATACATTCATTCCCAACTTTAATGTATTTTGCATTTTTAAAATTGTTTGGTTGACATTTTGATGTTATTCTGTTGAATTCACAGAATTAATAAATGCTTGTTCTCCTTTTAACACTCAAACATCCTAATCATACAAAAAAAAATTATAAAACTAACAATGAGTTAAGACACAGGAAATGTACTCCCACACTGAGATGTTTAATATAATAAAATTCCCAAATGAGAAATATCAGTTCAAATACCAAATCAAAGATCTTTTAAAGTTATTTTTCTGTTCATATAGATTATTTTTGAATTTTCAAATTGTCTCTTTGTATTTTCAAATGTATGTTATCTGTAATACTCTTTCTACAAATATTCATCACATAACTATCATACATATGGCTCTGGGAATATAGTCAGGAAAATGGAATGAAAAATAGATATCTATTTAGACCTTAATATTGTTTATTAAGAAGAATGGGCTCTGGTGTCCAGCAAGCATGAGCTTGAATAACATGTGTTAGTTACATGGCTGTGGGCCTGGTGCTCATCTAACAAACTTCAATTTCCACATTGCAAACCAGAGATGATAATAATATATACGTGCAGAATCTCTAAGAAAATTGATAATGACAATGCACTTAATGCACTCAGCCTGGTATCTGGCAAAGTATGACTTCATCAGCGTTAACAATTATTACTGTTTCCTGTTTCCAAAGCTGGCACTCGTTGCGCAATCCAATACATGACTCAATTTTATCTACTACTTGGCTTTGTCCATACTGTTGTCACTTGTACTTTTTATAAATATCTATTCTTGGGATTACTGCATTTTTAACAGTTTGTCAAAAGCAATATTAAAACAATACTATCCATATGTTACGAATATTAGGAATAAATGGAAGGTAATTTAGTTTACCCTTAGTTAGATGGGATTTTACTTAAGCCACTCAAAGAAAAAATCAATTTTAATCTTTATCTCTGTAGTGTCTCCTGCTAGTATTTTATCAACTCTTAGAAATCCCAACCATATCTTGTCTATTTTTATATGTTACTCTTCACTCTTCCTTCTGCGTGATTGGGCTGAGTGGAGACCACCTGGGTACCATCATTTACCCAGGAGCTGTTATGTATTTTATAATACAATTTGTCTTCTCAATATTGTCGCACCCAGAATATTCCTTTCTTCATTGCGTTTCTTTTTCACTAATTTTAAAGTGAATTCCATTGCCTTCTCCAGAACTCTCTTTACATTTCCCAAAGCAGCATTGATTTTTATTAAAGAAACAAGCCAAGGCACAGCTGAATACACCATAAGAATTACCTCATGGTTTCTCAGTGACTGTCTCCTGTTCAAGAATCCAGCACTGCCTTTGCTTTCTCCAGAGCATGGCTAGGTTGTTATCTGTTATGACACTTAGCTGTTTTTCTGACATACTTGCATTTCTTGTATTTTCGCATTGAAAATTTATTTTTTCCTTCAAACATACTACCCTTATCTAATGTAGACTGCATTTCATGTATTGTTTCATTCTCCAAGATCATGCTAAATGTGATGATTTCATCTTCTGCATTTGTAGCCACCTTCTTGTCCCTACTTGTAGTTTAATGTTATCTGTGGAGTTAATGAGTACAGAGAGCATTCCATCACCCTGTTTTCATAATGTGTTCTGTTAAATAATTCAGTGATTAACATTAACCACACATTTCTACTAAGAATTTTATTAATGCAATGGTTATTTCAATTAACTTTAATTGACTAGACTGGGCATGAATCCTAAGGTCTTGGTTTGACATATTTTCAGTGATGAAGACTTTGCATTAACTCTCGACTTACTGAAAATCCGAGTTTAATTATATACCCTCATTTTCAGCACTGCCTGTTACTTGACTCTAATGTGATTTGAATGTTAACTTCTCTTATTTTTAGAAAGTATAAATATTATTTACAAGAATGAAGACAGCCGGGTATGATGGCTCACGCCTGTAATCCAGCACTTTGGGAGGCCAAGGTGGGCATACCATGAGGTTGGGAGTTCAAGACCAGCCTGACCAACATGGTGAAACCTGTCTACTAACCTGGCATTGTGGTGCATACCTGCAATCCCAGCTACTCAGGAGGCTGAGGCCGGAGAATCACATGAACTCAGGAGGTGAAGGTTACAGAGATTCAAGATCGTGTCACTGCACTAAGGCCTGGGTGACAGAGTAAGACTCAGTCTCAAAAACAAAACAAAACAAAAAGAATGAAGACACAACTGTGGTTGGCTGGTGGGGAACCGGAGTAAAACTGGTAGGAGTAGCAACAGAAACATGTCACATTACTTGCTGCACAATCTGAATGTGTGTGTTTCCCCAAAGTTTAAATGTTGAAATCTAATCCCCAATGTGATGTTAGTAGAAGGTGGAGTCATTGGGAGGTGATTAGACCATCAGCGCTGATCATTAATGAATGGGCATAGTGGCCTTGTAAAAAAAAAAAAACCTCTGAGAACAGCCATTTATCAATTAAAAAGTGGGCTCTTTTCAGACACTGTTGACACCTTAGTCCTCCCATTCTTCACAACTTTGAGAAATAAATGTTTGTTGTTTACACACAACGTGTCTATAGTACGTTTTTATTAGTCCTAGTAAACTAAGACAATATTAGTTTATTCTTTATGGCTTATTAATATATTATGCAATAGACTGGAGATTCAAAGATAAACAATCTAGGATAGATGGTGGGTTGTAAAGATTTTATTTGAGAGACAAATAATTAGAAATGCAAATAAATAAAGCGATATGCTCACTAATGGAGGCATGGGTTCAGAAGAGCCCATACAAATGGCTTCCATTGTAGAAAAATATGGAGACAGAAGAAAACTTGACCTGGGAACTGAAGAATGAATAGAATTGAGGGTTGTGTGAGTGTGTGTGTGTGTGTGTGTGTGTGTGTGTGTGTGTCTGGAACTAGGGGCCATAAAAGGTGGTGTTAGGCAGAGAAGAAACTTGGATAAAGAACTGCTGACCAAGAAAATGTGGATCTTCCAGAAAAAGACAGAATTAAACTTTGTGTAGATGTTGGGACATTGCTTGAGGTGTTGTTTGAAAGAGAGACAGGTGTGAGCTCTTGAAATGCCTTGTAAGTTGGGATAAACAATACCAACATTGTCCTAATTTTGGATAATTGTGCAATTTACTGAAATCAAAAATTCAATAAGAGCTGCTTTGTTGAGAAAAACAACCATTCATTCTGTTTTGGGCAAGCTGAATGGAGAAATATATTGTGGCTTCAACAAAAGAAGTAAAGTATGTAGTAGGCTATACAAATTTGAAATTTGAGAGAAGAACTGAGAAATTCAGGCTGAAACAATGAATGGGCAATTTGTCAAAAAAGGTGGTGGATAAAGCCATGATAGCACGTAGCTCATCTAAAAATGAGCCTACAGTAGAGATTGTCATGAGTGGTAGGGTGTAAACTAAAAGCATAGTAAATAATATGAAAAATATGTGTCTTTATAATAGAAAGAGTGCTCAGTTCTATTCAATATGTTGATATTGCAAAACTATGTACTCTGTTATTGAGGAATGTTGGCAGGAGGCTTGGGAAAGTGCAGTTTAGGCAGAGAAGTGGCATCGTAAATCCAAATAGAATCAGTAGAAGAATAAATGTGAATGAAATATTAATAATAGAGACACTGAGTAAAGACAATTATTTCAATAAGTTTGATCTTCAGAAGGGGAAAAAAAACCTCAAAACCAAAATACCCTTGAGATGTGAGAAGGATTTTATGTTGTCAAACATGGGATGATGAAGTCTATTTAAATGCTGAAATGAAGGAAGCTGTGGTTTGAACATTTATCCATGCTTCAAAATTTATGTTGAAACTTAATCCTCACTGTGGTGGTATCAGGAAGTAGGGCCTTCTGGGACATGATTAATTCATGGGGACTCTGTCCTTGAGAATGGATTAGTGCTTCATAAAAGGGCTGGTAGGAACTAATGTAGTCTTTTTGTCTTTCCATCCTTCCATCAGCTAAGGCCATAGCGTTTGCAAGTTCTATCACGGGAGGATGTAGCGGGAGAGCCCTCAACAGACACCAAATGCTAGTGCCTTGGTTTTAGACTTCCCAGCCTCCACAACTACAAGAAATAAATTTAAGTTTTTTAATTAAATACTCGGGCTCCAGTATTTTCTTATAGCAGTACAAATGAACTAATACAGTTGTGATGAGTTAGAATTTTAGGAAAAGAAATAAAAAGGAGAGCAAAATCTCTGGAAAGCCAAGATGTCCTAAAATACAGAGATTATTTTAAAAAGACAAGATACACTTTATCTTCATAAGAAGAGAGAATGGGGAGGGAGAAGAGAAACAAATACGAGTAGGCCTGTGTACTCAACAGCAGGAAATTGAAGTATTTCTTTCCGCTTATTTTGTTGACCAAAATAGCTACATGTTAATCTGTAAGACAGAAGTAAGGGCAAAGAGGTTCGGATACTGAACTGGTACCAGAAGCTCTGAAAAAGGTACAATCATGAATGGGAGAGAACACCGATTTAGGAATAATGAAATGAATGCTGCATAAACTTGATGCCTCCATTAAATAAATGAGAGGAAACCAATTATAGTACGTGGTTGGATACTTGATAGACAAGAGTACAATCGTTTTCAAGGAAATAGTAGCAATTGCAAATGTTTCTAAATTATATTTATCATCGGGTTCACAGCGTATCATATTCCTGGGGTTCCAGTATGTTTAAGAAAGACTTCGGAGAATGAACAAGAGATTGACAAGATTGTTAAGTCCCAAGAGAAAAGATGGATTAGACAAGCATCCTAAGCTCCATGAACTGCTCCAGACCTGACAGGAAGAAGAATAACTATGATAATGGTACTAACAGTCCCAAAGATAGTAGCTAAGATATATATGTCACACATTGTCATATTCTCTGCAACTTATCTCAGGTAGTTTTCTCTGTGAAGTTATAAAATTAACATTTTCTCCATGATGCAGATAAAAACAAAGCAAAACAGAGGCAATGGCAGAAACACAGGATAAGGCCTCCAAGTCAGGGCATTCTGGGATGTTTTAGTTTATTGGATATAACAGTGATAAATTGTATTAATGTAATCTTAGGGGCATTAAGTTTGCCGACTACATTTTGCTTACTATACATAAAACCCAATAATCCCTTCCTCAAGGTCGAGGGCACAAACTGACCTAAGCAGTTAGTTTTCCAGCTTAAAATTTAAGAACATTTTTCACATTAGGTTTGCATAATTTCCTTGTAAACTGACAATCAATACACTAAAATTCAAGTTACTCTAGGACATCAAATATATGATATGGAATAAAGAACTAAAAACCAAAAACTAAAACTCTAATTTGGAAAAGAAAGAATAAGAAACATACTGCATTTATTGACCCAAGATAATTATCAGATTTCCCAGGTGGAAGGAGTGAAAACTCTCTCTTCTGGCTGTAAGGTGAATTTCTTAACTAGTCCATCTGCTACTCTTATTCTATGCAGGTATGATTCTTTTGTCCCTAACTTGGGTCCCTAACTTTGTTCCCTGGAAGACTTTTGCTCATATATTTCATTGGTCAACTAGAGTAAAAATATAGCTTTGGAAAAACTTAAGAGAGTGTATTCATCTAGGGATGATGGCGATAGCAAGTGTGAAAATAAAGAGATGATTTCTTCTGACAAAAATATTAATCAATAAATTGTGAGGCTCTATTGGAAATTACTGTCAGAGGAGCACACTATTTTAAAAATTGCTTCTAAGACTGAAACAAATTATGTAGTAGCACAGCAATGACTCCAAGAGTAACAGAGTTTTTCATCTCTCCTCTGAAGAAATCAGTCTATCCAGCAGCACAATGTGAGACAAATTTAGACTTTGGCTGATGGTGCCTTGAATGTTATTTTTCAAATGACTATATAATAATTACCAATTTAAACTCCATTTATAATTTTTCCTAACTCCCTGTCAAGGGAGTTAGGAAAGGAATGATATTATTGATTCTCTTTTATTTGTGCCTACTCTAATATTCCTTTCAAATATATTTGTGAGATCTATTCATTAGCCCTGGGAACAACTATGCCCCTCCTCATTTTCTGTGCTAGTACACTATAGTATTTGTTTGCCTATTCTGTTACAGATATTAGACATTTGTATACTTTATGGTGCAGTTAACTTAATTAAGTTTTCAGCTGGTTGGTTTACTTATCCCTCTGTGTCATGAAACTTCTATAACTATATTTGGATTTCTATCACAGAGTGATGTTACCTACTTGAATAAACTTAAGAACGTGGTTAAATCATTGCAATTTTATGGATTATTGATTCTGTTTGTAAGTAAGGTTAAATATTTTTCCCTCTTCTCTCAGTATTTCTCTCTCTTTCCCATTACGCATTTAGGCCTACTGTGTTCTGTGTTCACTGGTTTTGAGAATGAGTGTGACTCTGAAGAAAGCAGGTAAGAACTATTAATAACATTACAGAGATTTTCATGCCCCAGAGTTATAAATAATACACCCAGTGTTGCTCATGTCCTGAAGCCTGACATGGGAATAGCAGTTATTCTCCTGTGAAAATTACCCACCATGAAAAAGGATCAGATTAGTGGCAGCCTACACAGATCGGTGAGGGAAGTCTCCAAGGGCTCCCGTGTGCACAAATTACTTGAAGAATAAATGGAACTATGACACTGCAATCACGTCCTGTCCATTGAAAACTAGGAGTGTAAAGAAAGGAACCCTGTTGTTTGATTTGAGTGATTTATCTTTTATCACACTAGAAGAATGGGGGTTCAAATTATAACTTACTTTGAGTTACGAAAAACTTATATATCTTAAATACTTAAGTTTATGGTTAGTTTCTCATCTGTTGTTAAATAAAGAAGAAAAAAGGAAAGGAAGGAAAGAAGGAAGGAGGAAAGGAAGGGAGGGAAGGAGGGAGGGATGAAGGGAGGAAGGAAGGGAGGTAGGAAAAGAGATATAAAGAAAGAGAAAGGGAGAGAGAATGAGAAGGAGAGAGAAAAGGAGGGAGGAAGGAAGAAAGAAAAGAAGGGAGAAAGGAGGGAAGAAGAGAAGAAGGAAGAAACAGAGACAAGTGGGAGGGAGCGAAGAAAGGAAGGGAAATAAGAGGCCCTCAGTTATTAGTCTTATCTTCATTCCATATTTTCGCTGTTATATATTTGACTTTCACTATTCTTCGAAATGATAATAATCTAACAATGACCGTATTCAATTGTATACATGAGCTTAATACATGATGCAAACAAGTGGGGCTAGCAGGCCATGAATAATTACTTTTTTATTTTATTATTGTTGTTTTCTCTCCTGCTCCTTCTGCAAATAATTTTAAGTGACAGTAATGCTTGAAGGGACGGGAGGTGGGGAAAGACTGAAGATCCTTTTTAACGGAGACTATTTGTTTTAGTTATTGCGTTGTGAAAATACAGGCCATATATGACGTTTTTTTTCAGAATAAGCTGGAAATTCTCCTTTTCTATCCCTAAATTGACAATACTGAACACACTGTGCAAGACAAAAACATACTATGTCTATAGTTTTCATCCTGCTTTTATATACCATTTTGTGTTATCTACCTTTAGAGTATTTACTTTTAAACTTTTATACAGCATGAAAAATCTGTCATATATATTTCAAGGTTTCCAAATAAATGGAATAACCAGGAATCCTCTGGTTCAAGTGCTGAAAGGGAGGTCAGATTTCCCATGCCCCACACCTTTCTTTCTACCAGGGGTGCCTCCAAAGAGCAGAGATTCAAGGTCACATGCCAAAAGAATTCCATGTTGTCATTTTTAGAAAAACCCAATGAATAAACTGTTGGAGTAAAAAGCTGTCAAATCAAGAGATTAAAAAAGCATTTATATAGAAACTTGGGCATCCAGTTGCTTCAAAGCTACCAGTGAACTCTCAAATCCTTTAAGATTAAAGCTTAAGATTAATAGAAAAACATACTTTAAAAAATATTGCAACTATGGAATCCTATAAAAATCCTTACCATGCAAAGCGGGGGAGAAGTGATATTTTGCTTTATTTTCTGACATTCAGGTAAGTCCCTTAATTATTTTTAGAAGACCTTGCCCTGGATTTTACACTTGACCTTTTTAAACATGTGCTATTCCCTTATCCAAATTAATCATCACCACATCTTGAGTGGTACGAAAAAAATCCTTATTCACACTTCATTTTTAGCATTATTTTTTCTCATTTGCCTCTGTCCAGGGGCACCAGAAACTTTATAATTCCCTATATTCAATGAGAAGCTCATAGTTCCTCTTTTTACTCAGCATTCACCTTCAAAAAGTCTGTGCTGTTTCTGTGAACTTTTGGAAAATTGGCTGTCCTTGATTTCATTCTCTTAGAGCCCAATATATTAATTACATACTAAATAGCATGCTAACTCTTACATATAAATTACTGTGACTTCTGTAGTTACCACTTATCATATTGTCTCTGCAGCCTTTTAGAGGCAATGATACTACAATCTATGTATTAGTAACACCAATGGCAAGAATTTCTCTACCATGGTGTTAAGTACAATGGTTTGAGACACAAAATACATAAAGAAAATATTTTTTTCTGTTATTATTTCTTCATAAAATTTTAACATGTTATTATACCTAAAAATCAGTTTTTTAATGGTAGTATATTACATAGTTTAGATATGTTAAATAAAAACTTAAGATTATGTATACATTATTCAATGTATGGGATTTAAAAACAAGCCATGTCTAAATAATGTAGAAGCCTCATTCTTGTACCATTCTGGATGAAACTTCCCCACCATAAGTTAATTGTGGATTTTTAAATTCAAGATCTATATTCAACAAAATGTTAAAAAGATAAAAATTTTTCTATTAAAGAGTATACCAACCCAGAGTTAATAATCAAAGGGTAATTTCAACTCAATCAATTAAAAATAGTATTCTTGATGAATCATATCTAGGTCATTTTTCTCCAAAGATTTCATATATATACATATGTGTTTGGGTATATATAATAGATATGTTTGTTTATTATACATAAATTTGTGTGTATATATATCTATATATACACACAAGCTTTGCATAGCACAATTTTTAAAGTATGCAGTGTGTACACATTTTTCCCAATGCCTGAAGGCACTGAGATAGGAACCTCACATTATCCATAAACTTATCTTCCTATGATAAATTGTTGACTATCACAGATTTGCATTAAACATGGCAAAATCTAAAACAAGATTCATAACAATGCCACATACTTATTGCACTTTTGCTACAGTAAGTTTAATGACTGAACCTCAAACTCTCTGTAGGGGGCAAGTGTTTTAACTCCTCCATGTCTTTCTGAGAATGGCTTAATCTCAGTTAAAGGTCCAAACTGCAGCACATCTGGCATCAAACAACACATGCACTACAGTCCTCAATACAGTTCAGTAGCTTCACACTGAGCACTCACATGAGTCAAATGTTGACAAATGTCCTTGCAAAGTATATGCACTAATACGTCTAATAATAATGAGCAGTTATTATCAGAGTTAATCTTCAGACATATTAGCATTATGTACAAGAAGAAGTATTACTGCTAACTTTCATTGATGTTGCAATGTCTGCAAAAACCGTAATCACCAAGTTAATGCTATTCACAGTCTCTTCTAAAAGTGTTTTTATAAGTCTTCTTTACAACTGTTATGTTGTTTTCCAGGATTCTAACTCTCATATCTAATTTTGGACAGATTTTAGCTCATTATACAAAGCATTAATGTGAATTGCTTCTCTGTTCGCTTGATTTATATTACACGGCTTTATATTAGCAAATGTAAGGAATTCTGTCTATTGAAAATCAAACAAGGTAAAAGTAATATGTGGAACTTGGTGCATTTAGTTGGAAAAATGTACATATGTTTCTGTTTGTTTCTTATTTGCAATGTACACATAATGTTTCTAACTTACCTGTCTCAGTTGAGTCTAGTTGTCTTCCAGCCTGTCCATCCCACACTTGTATTATATATATTCTTATCCTAAAATAATTATATTCTAATATTTTTATTCTAAGATACATTTTATATTGCATACATACTTTATCTATATCTAAAATATATTCTTATCCTAAAAGAATTAACACTTAGTATAAACAAAATGTTTAAAGTGCTGTAAAAATGTAAGAATCAGAAATGTTTTAAAATTATGATCAAATTTTTAATCAATGTGCCACTATTTAAAAGGTAGCATTTATGTTTGTATTTTATTTGTATATGTATTTACAAGAACACACAAAGTGAAAGGCATTTTGAATGAATCCCAAATAATTATTCAAAACTTTTGTTTTTGTGCTTAATAGACAAATCATAACACATGCTATTTGATCAAATATATAATAGGACACATTTAATTACTAAAGTAAAGAGGACTTTACAAATATTATTTTTTTTCTCTGTGTAGATAGAACCTGAATTCAATGTTTCAAAACTTTGGGAAAATTGTTTAATTTTACCTAGTATACTTGTAATAAAATAGTAAATACCTGAAAGAGATAGTTTCCTGTTTTTCTATTCATGACAATCACTTCTTAGTATCATGATAGTCATTATGAAAAACACAATATATGTTTTTGTTTTTTCTTTATTATTAATATATTTAACATTATAGAGTTGTGAACTGAACATAAACCAGGAACTTTGAAAGAATGTAAATAGAACTACAAAATGCCTTAAACATAAGCTCTATAAAGTCTATCTGGTGATAACATTCTTTATGTGTTTTACCCACATCACCTTCTAAGGAAAACCATTCATTATTCCCTCTCCTATTCTACACGGGCAGCATCCTCAATGACCAATTTTATATCATTTAACCCATATCTTCTCCTTTATAATCATAAGGATCAGATCAGAAAGTGGATACATTACTAAAGACATGTGATTCATATACTGAAAATGCTGTCATCATTAGATAAAAGATATCAGGTATGTAGATTTTCTTACTTAAGATTTATACTAAGAGCATGTGAAGAATTTGTCTCACAATGGTGCAGAATCCTCTGAAGGGTCATGAGTTAGGACAATAAAGATAATTATGGCGCAGATTTCCCTGAAGGTTGCAAATCTACCTTGCTGCCTGTTTGGATTCTGAGTGACATTGGCATTTTGAGGTCAGGGATGTTAAATGAGGGTAGGATGAACAGAGCATCTTCAAAGGGAAACTTTTCTAGTACCTTCAGTGAAACAACTGCTGCCTATATAAACTCTATTCCTTAAGAGATGAGAGTGATCTAACTCTATACAGATTTAGATAGTCACATCCAGTTAAATTTGATGATCATTAGTCTGCATTGAAGTAAATCCAAAGTGACCTGCTGCTTATCAGGCCAACTTAAGGTTTCAGAACAAAAAATGACAGCTCAGGTATAACCAAAATTCTATGGAGAAGCATTGTCTTACAGAGTAGCTCTCCAGTAGGCAGAATCAAAGAGTCACATGTGTTATCCAAAGACCTCAATCAACTGTGAAACACACACACACATCCCAAAAACAAATGACTAAACAAAAAGGAAGAAAAAAAGAGAGGGAGGAAGGAAGGAAAAAGAGAGAAAACAAATGTAATTAACTTGCTTACTAGATACTTTATCTATATTTATACCTGTAAAGTATCACAGCTGTATTTATAGCTTTTCCTTACTTTCTTTTTAAATCTGAATATTTATAGTTGTGATAATTTACATTTCCAGCAACAGTGTATAAGGGTTCTCTTTTCTCCAATTGTTCAGTTCCAGTATATATGTTTCCTGATGTGAGAATATTTAACCCATACATTACTGGAAAAAGTTTATCAACTAGAGAGCAGTACATATGTATTACAGACTAAAATTCATTTCCAAAGTTACTTAAGATGGCAACTTTTCTCCCTTCACTGAGGTTTTGTACATTTGAAGTGCAGTTATAGTCTTTTTTTTCCCCCCTTTTTTTCGTTTTGTAGAGATGGAGTCTGGCTCTGTCGCCCAGGCTGGGGTGCAGTGGTGCAATCTCTACTCACTGAAACCTCTGCCTCCAGGGTTCAATCAATTCTCCTGCCTTAGCCTCTCGAGTAGCTGGGATTACAGGCACACACCACTACGCCCAGCTAATTTCTTTTACATTTTAGTAGAGATGGGGTTTCACCTTGTTGCCCAGGCTGATCTCAAACTCTTGACCTCAGGCAATTTGCCTGCCTCAGCCTTCCAAAGTGCTGGGATTACAGGCGTGAGCCACCATGCCTGGCCTTGAAGTATAGTTATAATTTTGTAACAATCTATGTTTCTTACAAGATCCCACATTTTCCCAATTATTTTTAAATGTTGCATACATGTTTACTCTTTGTTCTATAAAATGTTATAAGTTTTGACAAATACAAAATTTCCTATATCTAATATCACAGAATTATACAGATCATTTTAACTACTTTCAAAATCTCTAGCAGTTCATCTATTCAACCTTCCTTCCTTCCTCCTGAATGTCTGGTAACCACTGATACTTCTACTGTTTCTATAATTTTTCCTTTTTCTAGAACAGTATATAACTGGAATTGTATAGTACGTAGCATGCACAGACTGGCTATTTCTCTTAGTATCCAATTGTTTCACTTATTCTTTTCTTGGTTTAATAGCTTCTTTCTTTTATCCCTGAAAAACTTACCATTGAATGAATGGATATGCCACAGTTAGTTTATTCATTAATCTACTGAAAGACATGTCAGCAAATCCGAATTTTGGACTATTTTAAATAAAGCTGCTATATACTGTCAGATAAAGTGTCTTTAATGGCTTGTTTTTGCTTTGATTTGTCTTAGTTTTGTAGATGCAGGCTTGCAAATTAATTTAATGAATACCTGGAAGTGTAATTGTTGGATCCTACAGTAAAACTATATTTGTTTTTTGTCTTAGTTCATTTTCTGTTACTATAACAGAATATCATGGCCTGAGTAATTTATAAATGAAACAAATTTATTTTTTAAACTTTTGGAAGCTGGAAAATTCAATAACATGGTGCTAGCATCTGGTTAGCCTTCCCACTTTGTTACAGCATGGCAAAAAGGCAAGCAACCATGCAAGACAGAAAGATGAAATTGTGCCTTATTTTTCTTTCTCACAATCCCACTTTATTATGAGCCCACTCCCACAATAACTAACCCACTCCTAAGCTGGCGACATTAACTTATTCATGAGAGAACAGCCTTCACAATCTAACCGCCTCTTAAAGGCTCCACCTCTTAATACCATTACATTGGCAATTAAATTTTAATATGAATTTTGGAAGAGACATTCAAACTATGGTAGCTTTGTAAGAAACCACCACACTCTTCTAAATTGACTGTACATTCACACTCCCACCATCAAGGAATGAACGTTCATGTCAATCTGCATTCTGGACAGCAGTTAATATGGTCAGTTCTTTGTATTTTAGCAAATCTAATATTTGTGCAGTAATATGTTAATGCTGTGTTAATTTGCAATGCTTTATTGACAAGTGATGTTAAACATATTTTTATATGCTTATTTTCAATCTGGATTTTTTTTCTGGTTGTCTGTTCGTATCTTTTGCCCATAGTGTAATTGTATCATTTGATTCTTTGTCGCTGAGTTTTAAGAGTTCATTAAATATTTTTGATATACATTTTTGCTTTTTATGTTTTGTAAATATTTCCCCTTAGTCTGTGATTTGTCTTATCATTTTCTTTACAGTTTCCTATGCAGACTGTAAACTTTTCATTTTAATAGTGCAGTTTACAATTTTTAGTTTCATTGGTAAAGCATTTCTGCTATATCTAGAAATTCACAAAGCCCAAGGTCACCTAGAGCTTCTCCTAGGTTTTCCTGTAGAGGTTTTTTTGTTTGTTTGTTTAGGCAGAGTCTCACTCTGTAGTCCAGGCTGGAGTGCAGTGGTGTGATCTTGGCTCACTGCAACCTCCGCCTCCTGGGTTCAAGCGATACTCCTGCCTCAGCCTTCTGAGTAGCTGGGACTACAGGTGCATGCCACCATGCCTGGCTAATTTTTGTATTTTTAGTAGAGATAGGTTTTCACCATGTTGACCAGGATGGTCGCCAACTCCTGATCTTGTGATCCACCCACCTCGGCCTCCCAAAGTGCTGGGATTATGGGTGTGAGCCACCATGCCCAGCCTCTTACAGAGGTTTTATAGTAAAAATTTTTTAAAAAGTAAAAATAATATTTATTGAATATCTAATTTTTTTTGATACCTGGAAGTTTAATAAGCGTTCAATTTAAGAGAACATCAAGTAAGCTTATCCTGCATTCCTGCACAGAGTACAACAGCAATAAATTTTACAAGAGTAAAGTAAAACAAATAAAACTATCCCAAATAAACTAAATAAGAAGGCTTTTCATGAACTGGGCAACTGTTGGAACCAAGCTGATATGGGATTCCAACTGATTCCAATACGTGTCCAGAATTAGAATAGTGATCCAAATTGTTACATTACCAATCCCCTTGGCTTATTCTGGCTGCACTCAGAGATCACTGGTTCACAGGAATAAACAGGGTCAGTCTAAATTATAGAAAAAAACCTTCAAAATCAACTAATTGGACTATAATAACAGGTGTACCACAGTTCTTAAAACATATTTTTTCTCTCTTCAGTCTCCTGTTTTTACTAAAGGGAAACCATTGTAAGATCAATTTGCTTTATTATACTTGGTCTGATGGGGATAGTACTGAATCTATAAACTACTTTGGGGAGTATGGCCATTTTCACAATATTGAATCTTCCTATCAATGAGTGTGGAATGTTTTTCCGTTTGTTTTTGTCCTCTCATTTCCTTGAGCAGTAGTTTGTAGTTTTTCTTGAAGAGGTCCTTCATGTCTCTCGTAAGTTGTATTTCCAAGTATTTTACTTTTCTTGTAGCAATTATAAATGGGAGTTCACTCATGATTTGACTCTCTGCTTGTCTATTATTGGTGTATAGAAATGCTTGTGATTTTTATACATTGATCTTGTATCCTGAGATTTTGCTGAAGTTGTCTATCAGCTTAAGGAGTTTTTGGGCTGAGAAAATGGGGTTTTCTAAATATACAATCATGTCATCTACAGAGACAATTTGACTTCATCGATTCATATTTGAATACCCTTTATTTCTTTCTCTTGCCTGATTGCTCTGGCCATAACTTCCAAAACTATGTTGAATATTGCAAAAATACATACCTTTACAAAAATGCTAGATATTCCTCCAGAGTGAATTCATAAAGATTAGGTGAAGAGGTAGAAAAATCATTTGACAGCTTAACCAAAATTGGAAATGTAAAATCTGAAAGGGAATTTTTAAAAGCTAGGCACACAAAAAATAAGGAAAAATATAAACCAATGACAGGGAAGAGAGCTTGCAAAAACCCTGAAGTAGAAATGAGCTTGATTTATTCAAGAATATGATTGAACATCAGGAATTTAGAACATAATTATAGAGGAGAAAAATCAAGCAGTGGAGAAGTAGAGAGTCATTAGCCGATATTAAAATCTGGAAGTTTTTCTAAAATTTAAAGATGCTAGCATGGGAGAAAGGAATTTAGAAAAGTTGTGGAGATGAAGCAGCCAGTGAGAACAGGAAAAAAAACAGAAGACAGTAAGAGATGATATTTCAAATGAAATGAAAATGGTATAGTCTGAGACGTGGCTAAACATTCAAATGAGGTAAAAGAAGTGGCCACTGGAGTATATAGATTCTTCCAGCAGAGTTCATTGTCAAGTCTAAGATTTTTTTTTTGCCTTCTTTTTTGTTTTTATTGATATTTATTTATTTTATTGTATTTGGGCTCTGGGGTACATGTGCACGTCCTGTATCCTGCAGGATTGTTGCATAGGTACATACATGCCATGGTGGTTTGCTGTCTCCATCCCCCACTGCAAGTCGCCTACATCAGGCATTTCTCCCAGTGTTATCCCTCCCCATCCTCCCTGCGCCCCCATGTTCCCCCATCTCCTCCCCTCCACCCCGCTACCTAGCCCTGTGAGTATTGTTCCCTTCCCCGTGCCCAAGTGTTCTCATTGTTCATCACTTGTCGATGAGTGAAAATATGAGGTATTTGATTTTCTGTTCTTGTGTCAGTTTGCTGAGAACGATGATTTCTAGATTCATCCATGTGTCTACAAAGGACACAAACTCATCGTTTTTTATGGCTGCATAGTATTCGATGGTGTATATGTGCCACATTTTTTTTGTCCTGTGTATCATCCACGGGCATTTGGGTTGGTTCCAGGTCTTCGCTATAGTAAACAGCACTGCAATGAACATACGTGTGCATGTGTCTTTATGACAGAATGATTTACAATCCTTTGGGTATATATCCAGTAACAGGATTGCTGGGTCAAATGGAATTACTATTTCTAGATCCTTGAGGACTCGCCACATTGTCTTCCACAATAGTTGAACTAATTTACACACACACCAACAGTGTAAAAGCATTCCTTTTTCTCCACATCTTCTCCAGCATCTGTTGTCTCCAGATTTTTTAATGATCGCCATTCTAATTGGCATGAGATGGTATCTCAGTGTGGTTTGACTTGCATTTCTCTAATGACCAGTGATGATGAGCATTTTTTCATATGTTTGTTGGCCACATATTTGTCTTCTTTTGAAAAGTGTTTGTTCACATCCTCTGTCCACTTTTTAATGGGTTAGTTTGTTTTTTCTTCTAAATCTTCTTTAGTTCTCTGTAGATTCTGGATATTAGCCCTTTGTCAGATGGGTAAATTGTGAAAAATTTTTCCCATTTTGTTGGTTGCTGGATTACTCTAATGATTGTTTCTTTTGCAGTGCAGAAGCTCTTAAGTTTAATTAGGTCCCATCTGTCTATTTTGGCTTTTGTTGCCATTGCTTTTTGTGTTTTAGTCATGAAGTCCATAAAAACCCTAGAAGAAAACCTAGGCAAAACCATTCATGATATAGGCACAGGCAAGTCTAAGAGTTTTAAAAATGAAGATTGATCTAGAAGATTTGAAAGTTTACTATGGAAAGAAAAAATATCAGAGCCAAATAAGTGCTATAAACATAGCTTGAATGACAGATCTATACTGCATAAAAACATGAAGTATACTTCGTAAGGGATAATAGTCCAGATAACTAGGTCTATGATATAATAAGGAGGTTGGATATTGGTGGAAAACTAATGCTAAGATGCTTGCTAGGCAGCGAGCATTGATGCTGAGGTTAGCTTAAGTAATGGCAGCAGTTTTAGTGAAGAGGGTTTTAAGCCAAATGTCTAGTCCTCCATGGAAAAGGGAATTTGGCCAGAAGACAGAGAAGTGACAACAAACAGAAACATGTAGGATGGAAGAGAGGCTCTGTTAAGTTTTATAAAAAGAAGAGTACTGTTATAGCTGCTTTTGAAGAGGTTTTCATTTTTATTTAAATTACTAATAGATCAAAGAACAATTGCTTATTTTTTCTCTTTGGTTTTTATTATTAATGATAGCTTTGTTGGAATTTTTTTCCAAATAAAATATTTTTATAATTAAATAATTCAATGTTTTTCTTCCATTTCATTATCCACTCTTGGCAGTGCTAGGGTATCTGTTTACCTTTAAAATGATAAATCTAACTCAAGATTTTTTATGCATCTTAAATACATATTTTGGTGTGCTACAAAAGCCTCTGCAAATTGTCAGCAGCTTTTTTTTTTTTTTTTTTTAGAATGAGCTGATACTGTTTCAGTGCTCACTAAGGTACATGCAGATGGAGGCTCACCTCTAAGAAAGTGCTGGGCAGATGGATTTATTTTTTCCCTCCTGTGTAAAGCAAAACCATTATCTTTGAGGAACTTATTAATATCAATGGAACAGAAATTTGTGTGCTCAACTTAAGAGCCAGAGCCGTATAAGCATCCTGGGCAAGCAAGTTGGAACCAGGTACTGGTGTAATGTACAGTTATATTTGTCTATAAATGGAACTGTTTATGGCAATTTTATACCATTCTCTTTGTAAAGTAAATTTACTTCTCTTTGTGAAGTAAATTTATCTTCCCTTCCTCAACAAAAAAAAAAAGAAGAGTACAGGTATAGAAGTTGCAATGTATATAAATGGACGTTTACTACCATTCATGTGCTTCTGTTTTTGGGAGAAAAAGAGAATATTTTTGTAGAGAAACATCCAAAAGTAGAGTTATTTCTGGAAATCTTAGATTACAGAATAAACATTATAAACATACAGCATGAAAAATGTTAGTTGTATTAATACCCACTCCACTTTGCATCTGCCTTCTTGCTATACTCATGGTAGGGCAAGAAGTGGGGGTAGGCCCCAAGGTGGTTTCAAGTCACTTCTCTGTCCTTTAAATTATTATCCTTCATTCAAGCATAATAATTTGAAAAATACGTCTATAAAGTTACTTGGTTTTGTTGCATGTATATGTGTATTTGTGCATAATGATGCCATTTATTTTAATTTTAAAAATATTCACACATGCTTTGAATAACAGAATCCTTGATTTATATGTTTGTTTTGGTGAGAAATGTTTATTAGAATTCAGAACACTAAAAAAATATTTATAGTGACAATTATTCCACAATTTAAATTTAAATAGTATGAATTTTTTTCTTCAATTAAATAGTGTGCAATAAAATTTAACACATGCTTAAAAAGCAATTACCATCATATGAGAAGAAATGGGAATATTTTAATTGGTTTGAGAATTACTTTTTCTAAATATAACAATCATTTTCCTTTTGATGAAAATGAGTTTACAAAACCAAAATCCATAATTATATGCAGTTAGGTCCTAAATATATTTGTTTAATGCATTGTTATAATTACACTGAATAATCAAAGAAAAATAGGAAATTTGAAAGACTGAGGAATAGAATATTATTTTAAGTCAAACAAATATTGACTTATTTGTATTCTTTGTGGTTTCACCAAACAAATAAATTTTCACCTTTTACTTACTTGAACTCTAATAGGGACACCTAATGTATACTAGCTTTGTAGATTAATTCCATTTAACAGTTTGTTTCTCAAATACTTATAACTTCCATTTTATCTCTTAATTATTAACATAACTAAAGATAACTCTCTCATGACATATACTGCATTAACTTTTCAGAAAGACTGAAATCTTGGTCAAGATAAAGTTTTATGGTCTTTTTGTTGAAATACTTGTTGGGCTCTGATCTTTATTCCCTATACCAATCTAATATTTAAAATTAACATGATTTAAAACATTTTTTAATTTATAAGAAATGAATAGCATTCATTAGTGAACAAGAGTCCACCTAATACAGATGTTGACACTATTCTCATTATAGACAATTTCCACAATAATGCTTTCTAAGGAAATTATGGACCAGACCAGGCAAGGTGGCTCAGGCCTGTAATCCAAGCACTTTGAGAGACTGAGGCAGGCAGATCACGAGGTCAAGAGATTGAGACTATCCTTACCAACATGGTGAAACCCAGTCTCTACTAAAAATACAAAAAATTAGATGTGCATGGTGGCACACTCCTGTAGTCCCAGCTACTCGGGAGGCTGAGGCAGGAGGACCCCTCGAACCTGGAAGGCTGAGATTGTAGTGAGCCGAGATCACACCACTGCACTCCAGCCTGGCGACAGAGCAAGATTCCATCTCAAAAAAACAAACTAACAAAAACAAGCAAACAAACAAAAAACAAATTATGGGCCAAATAAAATTATACCTGTATTAACTCTTCTAACATCCTCCTGAAAGTGTATTGCTTTGATTAACCAAGAAATAATTTTAAAGGACTACAGTTTTTAGGATAATGAACTTTTTTTCACTGTTGTGCTTAATTACATTTTCTCATTCCTCTTCATTCTCAATTTAATTTTCTCATTTAATAATTATTTATTAAGCATTTACTCTGTGCCAGAAACTTCTATAAACACTGTGTTAGATGTTGTTCATTCTGTTCAGGTATATTTTAACAGCAATTATTTTGTCAGTTGCCTGGACACTAGAAGTTTTTACTGAACATATCCATCCATGAGTGGTTGTGGAGACAAGTGCATCTTTTTTACCCATGTTAAAAATAATTCTAATATACTCTACTTGAGAACTCAGACTTTGAAGTTAGTTACTTGTTTGATAGTTGACATTGCCAATTGTAACTCATGATTTGGAATAAACCCATTAAGTCTGTTTTATCAATGAAAAAGTATACTCCTCTTCTATATGTATACACACACACACATACACACACACACACACATGCTATTTTAGAAATAACTCACTCAAAACATTTCTCATGGGATGTAATATTTAGTGAATGATACCAATTGGTCCTGATCTTTCCTAGTTATGATACCATTTTTTTCTTTGTTCCTGTCACAATAATACACTAAAAGGAAACTAAAATAATTCTTCCAACAACTAAGCAAATACATTGTATATACCACTACTGTCAGAAGAGATGTTCAATTTCTCTTACTGTTGTATACCAGCAACATTTCTAGCAGCCTTGACAATAAGCAAAACAAATGAAAAATGTCATATGTATTATCCTTCTAATGATAAGCACATGTCAATACTGGTTTCTGAATAATCACCTTAAAAACCTGTTTCTAAGAAGAAATATTTTTTTTTAAAAAAGTGATTTACCTATTCTTTGGATTTACCATGCCTACTAAAATAACATTATTTGAAATAATTTGCAAAAGGCTATTCTAAAA
The DNA here is from genome assembly GCA_963575295.1 of Alouatta caraya. NCBI lineage: Eukaryota > Metazoa > Chordata > Mammalia > Primates > Atelidae > Alouatta > Alouatta caraya. Next base: position 21,374 of record CAUYUD010181625.1, read on the forward strand.
TGCCTAACAGTGAGGCATTTAACTTTTTTTTTTTTTTTTTTTTTTGCTTACTATTCTGGTTACTAAGGGTCTCTAATCCAATAAAAAGTAAATTTGTATGTTTGTTTTTCCTATGAATTACTGTAATATGACTTATTGCCAACCAAGGACACAGAAAGTCATGAAAATAAAAAAAGTTATCAGAATTGAGTAGAATATAATCAACTGACCATTTAAAAACTGAAATGCATAACCTATGCAATGCAGACAAAATAAATAAAAACCTCAGAAAATTTCTAAATATCTACAATTTCTTAGGGAAATAATTTTTCTGTAAACTTAAATTCCTCATGGGTGAAATAAATAGTAAATTCACATTGTAAGCTATTTTGTGGGATTCTATTTATAAAAAAGACAGTTTATGCAAAATTCCTTTTAATAAATCACCCTATTAAAACTATCTAGGCATCATTAATAATATTTTAAAGCTCACAAGAATGTGTATTGTTTTAAATTGTGTGGTAGGACTTTTTAAACGTACATATTTGGAGCTGGACTAAAATTTCTCATCAAAGTTCTCATCATCCACATATTATCTTTAAGAATTATTTAGTTGTTAAAAAAAATAGGCTATTGGACGATCTAGAAAAAAAGAGAGAGAGAGAGAGAAAAAAAAGATAGAGCTGGATTGTCCTGAAAGGACATTTTATCCATTTACAGTTTCTATTTGTTCATGGATTTAATAATAGGGTAGGAATAGAGGCAGGCAAGCAACATGGTGGAGACATATACATGAATGGAGAAGCCTGAAGAAATGTTTAAGGAACAAAATGTTTACTACTGAATTTCCAGTTTTTATGTTTTTCCCAAAACTTGAGGTAAATTTGCTACCTCCGCAAATACTCTCATTCATGTTTACTATTGTCTCTCTCTCTCTTTTTTTTTTTTGAACTCAAAAAGTCACCTTGGTAAACAAATTAATTTCCATGTATCAATCTGTAATGTACTAACATTTGAGAGCACAGCAGGAGGAGCTGAAATAATTACTTCATAGCCTAACTGAACAGAAAGAGGCAGAAGCTTTGAGTCAGTGCTGACTAGCTGAGCACTTTGTTTCTCCTACTACCAACTTCGCTTACCACCCAAGAAACACAATCTCCAGAGGTCTTGGGAGGCATTCAAGACTTCTTTAACACCCAGGGTGAAGTTACAGAAAGTTCTCGTGAATTTAAAAAAAAAAAATCAAACAAACAAAAACAGGTGCCCTTTGTTGCCTTCACTATATATTTTAGTGACCACTTTCACATTGTTTTCTTCTGCTTTCAACTTTCATTTCCACAGATTTTTTTTATATTTATGTCACCTTTTAAGCTTATGCAAAAGCATATTTTCTGTTATAAAAGATTCAGAGGTTATTTAATATTTGGTATCAAAGAAAAGCTAAAACAAAAACCTTGAAGTAGGAAGGAGGCAGAGGCATAAGAAGAAATTTATATTCTATACATTTCCACCAGGCTTTTGTAATCTTATTTTATAATTTTAAAATAAAATTCCTTCTATGGATTGGTCATCAATCTAGACATAAAAAGGAATATAACAGTTGTATACTATAACTTCTATATTGAATTTATATATTATTTAACACAAAATTATATTTTCCCTAATGGATTTTAATATTTTTTATAAAGCTAGGTGAATTTTATTTAATTTATTACATGGTGATAACACAGATAAAACATTTTTGGAATTCTTTTAAAACAGTATGCACAAAAGCTTAAAAATTGTTGTGTACCTGCCAGAGGTAAAAAAGAAAAATAAACAAACAAAAATACTTAAAAGTTTGCTATACTATTTATAGGCTCATAAGCATAAGTGTGCCAGAAAATGAGAAAGAAAGAAGAGAAATTATAAATAACTGTATGGAAAACACAGGTAAAGCATAAAGATAGAATATAAAGATAGAATCATCTTAATATGAGGCAGTGATGGTTTTTTGAAGAACCCCAAGTAAGGACGTACTTTCCGTTAATAATGTGTTCCTAATTCTTAAATTGTCCATAGCTACCTTTTTAAGATATGGAGCAGTGACTATGAGTACCAGAAGGCAAGAGCAGAAACAATTGTAAAATCATGAACACTAGTAAGTAAAATCCTCACTGAGATATGGTATCTGCTTGCCTCTCCCTTTGAATTATTAATGTCCTGAGGGTGAGGACTATGTCTGTTTCCCTCATAGACAGCACTAAGCCTGGGGGTTAGTCTAGATGCTTAAGAAGTATCGATTGAATTGACTGACCTGAACAATTGTAATAAAAAGTGGCAGAAAGTTCACTGTCAGAAGTTAAGTACAAGAATGGTGGTAGCAGAATCAAAAACGAAAACAAAAACTCAACAACAGCAGTAGCTAACTCAACAGAGACAACTGGACAAAAGCTGCACCATTAGTTGTGATAAAAGAATCAAGACTGTTAGTGACAGTGGCAGATCAGTGGGCTGCACTGTGTATTAAAACATCCACAGTAATTTAATGTCACTGGAGTGAGTGGAGCCACATGTGATCAGTGTAGAGGCATTGGCCACAGTACAGTTACATAAAACATAATCTAATGAGGGCCAGCATCAAGGGCCATACAACAGTGAAGCACTAGACTAGAAGAGAGGATATTAGAGACTCAAGTGATGTTGGCCTAGAGACACCCTAGATGTCATGGTTTAAAGGCACCAGGCAAATTCTGAAGAAGGAAGTAGTAGGGAGAAGACACTGAATCAGAAGATGTATTTAGGTAATATTATTAAATAAAAAATATGTTAAATTTATAAAATATGTAATATAGTTATATATTAAATCAATATGTGATTCATATATTAACATTTAACATAATGTATAATATATGTGATATATATTATAATATGTGTATAGTATATGTTTGCCTCTACCTTAGAATTATAAATTTCCTCCCAGCATAAGAAAATAATTTACAGAAAAGTCTATGCATTTCCATACACGTTACAGAAGTTAAACTCCCTTAGCCAGTGTGATGCTAATTAGGTTCCCATAGATTTAGAATAATTTAGCATATATCCTAAAATTATGTTTAAGAAACACAAGAATCTAGAAATATAAATTCCATTTGACCCAGCAATCCCATTACTGGGTATATACCCAAAGGATTATAAATTGTTCTATTATAAAGACACTTGTACACGTATGTTCACTGTGGTGCTATTTACAATAGCAAAGACCTGGAACAAACCCAAATGCCCATCAGTGATAGACTGGACAAATAAAATGTAGTACTTATACACCACAGAATACTATGCAGTCATAAAAAATGAACAGTTAGTGTCCTTTGGAGGGACATGGATGAATCTGGAAACCATCATTCTCAGCAAACTGACACAAGAACAGAAAACCAAACACCATGTTTTCACTCATAGGCAGGTGATGAACAATGAGAACACATGGGCACAGGGAGGGGAACATCTCACCCTAGGGTAGGTTAGGAGGTGGGGAACCAGGGGAGGGGAAGGACAGCTGGGGGCTGTTATCCCTCTCCCAGGGGGATAACACCAGGAGAAATACCTGATGTAGGCGACAGAGGTATGCAGACACCAAGCCACCACAGCATATGTGTAACTATGCAACAGTCTTGCAGGATGAGCACATGTACCCCAGAGCTTAAAGTACAAGAAAAATAAATTAGTTAATTAAAATAAAATAAAAAGACACATATTTCATTTATCCCAAGATATTGAAGAGAAACTTAAGCCTTTCTCTGTGAATTCATCTATTTCCTCATGTTATATGTATTATTATTTTTAAAAGACCTTATTTTTTAGAGGAGTTTTAGGTTACAGCAAAACTGAGAGAAAGGTACAGAGATTTCTTACATATCTCCTAACCCCACTCCCACACATATGCACCACCTGAGTGGCACATTCACTACGATTGATAAACTTACATTGACACATAATGGTCACTGAAAGTCCATAATTTACATTAGGGTACACTCTCAGTGTTGTATATTATATGGGTTTGAACAAATGTATAATAATGTGCATCTACCATTACAGTCTCTACTTTCACTGACCTAAAAGTCCTCCATGCTCTGCCTATTCATTTCTATTCCAATCTAATCCCTGGAAACTGCCGATCTTTCTACTGTCTCCATAGTTTTGCCTTTTCCAGAATGTTACATAGTCGGAATCCTAACATACACAGCCCTTTCAGATTATCTTCTTTCACTTAGTAATATGCATTTAAGCTTCTTCTGTGCTTCTCATGAGTTAGTATCTCATTTGTTTTTGGTCCTGAATGATATTTTATTGTCTGAATATACCACAGCTAACTTACCTGTTAACCTCCTGAAGGGCATTTGGATACTTTTGATTGATGTGTAAGAGTTTTACATATTTGGGGGTTACATTGTTAATGTGTAGAATACATTCAAAATAATAAGGTCAATGCCAATAATATCTTGAGGATCTAAGTAACGTGCTAGAACATAGCATTGCGTGTGTGTGCGTGCGTGAGCCTGTGTGTGTGCATGTATTTATGCAGCCTAAAACTCTAGTAGAATAGAGGTCATCCAATTATTATAATTCATTTGTAGAAATGTGCAAGTGATAATGTTAAAAGTTAAAATTATCTAAGCAGACACGTTTGTAATCCTTAGAGAAGAATATTAACATCCCCCTTTTTGCAAAGATCTTACAGTTCAAAGGTACCAACATTAAGAGTCTTAAACTATTGCTACAACCAAAATTAATTGCCTATTCCTTTCTGCTGCATTAAATGCCTCCTGCTAACATTAACCTGATTCTGTCACCAACATTTTATGTATTTATTTAAATACACCTGAGGAAATATGTTGAAAGTAGTTTAGGGTTCTGTGACATAGGATATTCATTTATTTATTTTTTCCCCCATAATGAATCCTAAAGAAATGATTACTGGGTGGGTTATGTTTAAACTAAGTATAATACACATGTAAATATCAAATGTTGTGATAGCTGAAAGCAAACCTTCTATATTGTGGTAATAGCTCTAACTTGCCAGAATGACACAGGGAATATTATGACAGGGTATAGAGCTAGCAGACAATACAATTTCTCAAAGAATTTAGGTAACAAAGGCCTCTGCAGATCAGCTATAAGTATTTAGTTCAAAATAACATCTCTTCTGAATTGATATTTAAGTGGTCAAACAAAATAAAACAAAACTTCTTAATATAAAAGAGGTTAATCAGTATTTTCACATGAACATTAAATGATCCTGGTACCCTCATGGCTTGGAGAAACATCAAGCCCCAGAACTGTAATTGTTTAATGATTACAAAGAAACTTTAAAAAATATGTTTCATTAAAAAATCACAAGCTGAGTTCTAGAAAGTTTAATGGATAATTAGACCCTTGGCTTCTTTGATATAGCCTACCTTTGGCAAATATTGACGTCTTTTGGAGAACAGATTATAAACAAAATGGCAAATAATTTTCAACAGTTGCTCTTACTTTCCACCACCCTAAGCTCTTGGTCTGTGTGGAAAGGAGCTCGTGTTTAGTTGCTGTCTGCTCTTTTCTTGGCTTTTCCTAGCAAAAGCAAGCTCTCCTTTATAAAACCATTATAAAGCAGTCCAGTTCTAGGAAATCATGATATTTTGATCCATAATTAGCTGAAGTATTAGAAAACAATTTACATCCTTGATATGGCCTGATGGGTTTAAATAGAAGAGAACCTTGATTACATGAATCTGGAGGTGAATTATGGGTTTCTGGGTGCATCACAAGGAAGGATTTGCCTAAGGTAAAAGAGAGGACATTGAGTAGAGACACGTTGGATGTTGTACTCAGTTTGTTCTTCAACGTTAAGTAGACAATGTATTTTAACAACTTAGGGTTTTTTTTTTTTGTTATTAACTTTATATTTTGGATTAATTTAGAGATTATCAAAAAATTATTTTCTAATATATCAACAGTAACTAAGTATTTGGTAAAAGGAAATAATAGTAGAAAGATGCTTGGACTGCCTATCAGAAGTCCTAGGTGCAAGTTATTTGGCTCAGCTAACTCGTACACACTTTACTGAATTCAGACTCCCAAAATGCATGTATATAAGTTCAGTAACTCACTCTAGCTCTTTAATGACTTCACTGTCTGTGACAAAAGAAAAACTGCAGCAACAATATACATTTGGTAAATAGTATGCGAAAGGTAATATAGCCCCAAACTAGTTTATTAGACTAGTATGAATCTGAATTGAGAAGAAATAGATGAGAGAAAGTAAAGACAATTCTTGATTTACAATATTGTATTAATATTAAATTAGGAATTTCTTATCCTCCAGATTTTCCTCCACAGTTGTGCTGCTCATACCCTCTACTATTATTAGGGTTCAGAGTATTTTTGTTTGTTTGATGTTTGTTTTTTTTATTAGGGAATATTTAATCCAGATATCAACTCAGGTCATCCCATCATTTGAGAGTAAATAGAATTTGGATTTAAATCCCATCCCACATGCCTGGGGTATTATCAACATATCTTTCAATCTTGCAGGGGTCTCGGGTGTAGTTATAGTTCCACTATTTACCTCTGACTTTGCATTCAAGAATAAGTAGATATAGAGCTTAATTGAACTTAGCCTATCAGACACAACCCAATCAGCTCAACTTACTCACAGCCCTCAAGTAACACATGCAAGTCTTCAGTGTTTGTTGTCATTTTCTAAGTTTTGGTGCCACTTCTTGCCACAGCAAAAGTAAGAGAAAGTGAAACATTAAAAGCAGTGGAGATGCAGAGGTGCTTCTACTGGATATGTGTTTGGAAATATGTATAAATAATCAGAAAATCTAGATAGGGCTAAACAATCCACGGACAAAATTTGGAGAGATATTTGCCTTAGTACTTGGGAGTATGTGAACACTGAAACCTAAAATGAAAGACAGTCCTCCCGTTGAGACAAACAACAACAGCAGCAGCAAAGAAAACTGAGTACAGATAGGACGTTTCTCAATGTTTCTTCTAGACATTGCCTTGCCTACTGAGCATCATGACCCAAGACAATCAGTGTACACTGAGTAGTTGTTAATCAAATACATTCAAAAATTTTGCTTGTAATTTGAGAAGAATACAATATACACATAAAATATTATAATCTCTCTTTTCTATTCTGTGAAATTGTGACAATATTATTAGCCTCATTGTTGAGAAACATTAAGTTTACCCAGTCCTCGTGGCTCCCTTGTGGAGAATACCTTTTGGTTTGCAATTCCTGGTAAGCAGGTAACAGCTACCTACTTGGAATATTTTTGAGTTGTGAGTAAATAGAGAACACCTGCTTATTAATAATAATCACCTGTTAAGAGATAATAACTATGTGGATCAGAATCTGCTTGGGGCCTGGCATGCTGTCAGCCCCTGAGACTCAGCTCGATAGGCTGCTGGACCCCTGGATAGATCCACTTTGCTGTTCTGAGTGTCTGCCTCTCATTGCCCTCAGCACCACCTGGGTGGGGTTCTCTCAGTCAAGCTGGTACTTGGTACCTCATAGTTTTTGTAAGGATCAAATAGGTTAATATTCCTATAATAGGACTAAAGGTTAAAACATCTGTAATTGCTTTTTTTTGAAGGAAAGTAAAACCATCAGTTCCCCAGTCACCACCCTCTTCTGCACCTCTTTCATCTTAACTAATGGCTATTCTTTTGTTTCAATTGCTTATGCTGGTTGGGCGCAGTGGCTCAGCCTGTAATCCCAGCACCTGGGCAGGCCAAGGCAGGCAGATCACGAGGTCCAGAGATCGAGACCATTCTGACCAACATGGTGAAACTCTGTCTCTACGAAAAATACAAAAATTAACCAGTCGTGGTATGCACCTGTAGTCCCAGGTACTCAGGAGGCTGAGGCAGGATAATTGCTTGAACCCAGGAGGCAGAGGTTGCAGTGAGCGGAGATCACGCCACTGTACTCCAGCCTGGTAACAGAGTGAGACTCCACCTCAAAAAAACATAATAAAATAAAATAAAATAAAATAAAATAAAACAAAACAAAATAAAACAAATTGCTTATGCCAAAATGGTGGCTGTCATCCTGGACTTCTATTTTTGTTCTAATCTACCTCTCGTCACAAGTCTATTGCCCTGACTCCACTTTCAATATATTTCCAGAATCAGATGACTTCTTATCACTTCATAGCCACCAGTCTGTTCTAAGTCACTGGTGTCAGTCACCTACATTAACACAATAGCCTCCTAACTGTTCCTCCTACTCCTTCCTTTACCCTCCTTTGCCTACTCTCAATGGAACAAAGTCACACCAGAGCTCTTCTCAAAACTTCCCTGCTGTCAGTGTTCTATCTCTTTAAGTTAACAGCCAGTTTTGACCACGTGTTCTCCACGATTTAATCTGGCCTTTGTAACTTGTCTGACTTCATTTCCTACTTTTTTCTATCTCTTTCACTCCACTCACTGCCATAGGCTTCACTGCTTCTTAAATAAGCTAGGCATGATGTCAGCTGACAGCCCTTTGCAAATGCTGTTTATTTTGTCTGAAAGGCTGTTCCTCAAACATAGTCCCAAGACTGCTTCCCTTTCCTTATCTTTCCTCTGAAGTCCCCTTCTTAGCGAGGCCTTTACTAAACACAATACCTAAACATAATTCACTGCCCCTACACACATATGCATAGACTGCAAGCTCCTTTCAGTTTTTATTTTTCTCCTGTGCACTTATCACTATCTACCAAGGAATATCAGTGTTCCTTAGAGAAACGTAACCAATAAGAATAAGAAATAGTTAGATAGATGATATATAAAGAAATAGATAGATGATAGAGAAAGAAAGAAATATATGTTTTAACATCTCCTCAATATCCATTAAGAGATTTATTTTAAGAAATTTTCTCAGGTGATTGCGGGAGATGGCAAGTCAAAAATCCACAGAGCAGCCTGGCATGCCAAAAACTCAGACAGGAATTGATATTGTAATCTTGAGTCTGAAATTTAAAGGGCAGACCTGCAGGCTGTATATTGTCATGATTTCAGTTGATTACAGGATAATCAACTGATTGGATGAGACCCATGTAATTTTCTTAAATTCAGCTGATTGTAGATGTTAATCACATCTATAAAATGACTTCACAGAAAAAAATCTTAACTAGTGTTTAACCTAATAACTGGGCACCATAGCCTAGTCATAGTGACACAAAATTTAACTATCACATAAAGTATATATTTTTCTTTTTTCAAACTCTTATTTTCTGTGTCTCCCATTAAAATCTATGTTTCACCAAGACAGAGATTATTGTCTGGTTGTTTACTAAATTTTTCTCACTGACCAGAACAGTGCCTGAGAACTCAATAAATATTTGTTGATCTTATTAATGCACTTGGGTTACATTGTCAAGAGACACTTAAAACTGATTTGGAGACCTTCAGCCTATCACCCACATCAAAATTGTATGAGGTTCAAGAGTCTAAAATAGAAGGGAGGGTCTTTGGTTGGGTTTGGGGGTTAGCTTTTAGTGTGTGCTGTGCAGCTGACTCTCTTAGAAAGGGTAAATCTCTGGTTAGCACAAGCAGCCCAGTTGCTGAGGAGAAAGTTGTGAGCAGTAGCCATGGAAGAGACTCCAGTAAATGGAAATCAGAATTTATGAGGGAAAGGGAAATCTAAACAAAATCAAAAGCAAAACCCTTGAAAGTGCCTATGGAAGAAAAGAATCAACTCCAAATGGGAGAGGAGAAAGAAAGAAATCAGCAAGGCAGATAGGGCAAGGTCCTTGGTAGAATTTCTCTTTTAACAAAAGAGAAGAAGCAGCCTAAAAGATCAAGCTGGAAGCTTAGATAAGAGAAGCAAGGCCCAGCACCAAAGAATGCCTTCTGTGTGATCAGCAAGTTTTATATACATATGAGGCCCCCAGTCAGCATGTTCTTATCTTATTTTGGATATACTCAGATAAGGAGGCTTGCACAAGGCTGCACCGATAAGAAGAGTTACCCCGGGTCAGGCACATCTATGAGGGAGGATTCTGCCCCCTGCCCCTGCCACATGTGCAGTAGGGGAAATTAAGCAACACAGAGTAACAAGCTAAATCTCCCACGTGCACTGAAAGGACTGGGTGGGGGCTGTCAGGAATTTGTGCCATAATCAAATAACACACCTAGTCCTAACTGGTTTTTCCTGCCTTATGTAGATAAAGCACTCCCTTCCCACTAGCTTATTTATAAAAATGCTTGTATTTCACTGTAGGATGGCAGCCTTTATATGGGACCCCTCTCTGTTGCAGATTGCTTTCTCTCTTTCTTTCACTTTTTAAACTTCTGCTCCAATCTCACCCTTGGTGTGGCCCCATTCCTTGATTTCCTTGGTTGCAAGACCAAGAACTTTGGGTGATAAGTACCCCAAACAACAAGGCCTGTTTCGCCATCACCCACCTTGCCTTCATACCAGATGACAATAGCACTTGACAACAAAATTTCCTTGTCAGTAATGACCTGTTCTCTAGCTCAAATCCTGGAAGGGTAGAGAAACTCACAAATGTTTGGATACAGAGGAAGTATAGCTAGGATAGGGTTCACAAATTGGCCATATTTACTCTTTCGTCCCCTATCCCTATGTCTAAAGTAGTATCAGTCTTAGGGATAGGAGATAAGAATTTTGTACAAGAATTTTAATTATTTTTATTTTATATTAGAATGGATATTTTAATTACTGACATGGATTGTTTGGGATTTAAAATACCTGGAGGAATGTTTATTTGTCAAGATTGATTGAGAATATTTTTACGCCAGCCCATATTCATCTACTGGCTTTGTAGAAGTAATGAATCTTCAGGCTGGGATTAAAGGGGTAGCGAGGAAAAAGAAAAGTTGTTTATGGTAACACCTTCTTTAATTTAGTTCATTTAGGAGAAGAAAACACATTAAAGGCCTTAGAGTAATGTAAAGCAGATACTAAGAATTTAGTAAATCTTAACCATCTTTATCAGTGCCATTACGAATGGATTTTGACTTTTACTTGATGCATAACCTTATGTCAAATGTTAGTTACTGAAAATAAACTAGACAGAAAACACAGATCCATGAAACCTGTCTTTAAATATTTATATTCCATCGTCTCTGACCCATAACAGATGCTCAGCTATTTTTTGAGAGGATGATAATAAGAGCAAACATGACCAGCTGCTAAAGTGAATGAAACCATAGGCATTCTAAAAATCTCAAAAAGGTGGAATTGGCTAGCACATGAGAGAGAATTTAGTAGGTGAAGCTAACTGATCATTAAAGAATTAGTAAACTATGGCTAGAGAGAGTTTAGTGAAGTAGGGTGAAGATGAGGAAGAGAAAGCAGGTAATATGAAAGAACACAGGCACAAAAGTTGTACTAATGTCTGCCATGGAGAACTTTGATACATCTTACTCCGAATGTCTTGTAATCAAATCAGCTGTTCAGTTAATAGGATCTTCATGTATTTGCAATGGCCACTTTTTTGTAATAGCATAACACTTTTATGTTCAATAATTTTCCTAGTTCTGGTCATCACAGTCCATTTTTCTCTCTTTCTCTCCCTCTCTTTCTCTTTCTTGTTCTTGTTTAAGAGACAAGTTCTTGCTCTGTCACCCAGGTGGGAGTGTAGGAGTACAGTGGTGTGATCATGGCTCACTGCAGCCTTGACCTCCTAGCCTCAAGCAATCCTCCCATCCCAGCCTCCCATGTAGTGGGGAGTATAGGTATACACCATCACACCTGGCTACTTTTTTATTTTTATTATTTGTAGAGATGGGGTCTTGCCTTTTACCCAGATTTGTCTCAAACTCTTGGGTTAAAGTGTTCCTCCTGCCTTAGCCTCCCAAAAGGCTGGGATCATGGGTGTGAGCCACTTTACTCAGCTTCATAGTACATTTTGATTATAATTGATCTGAGAAGTTTAGCTATGTAGCAAGTGCACATGTCTTATAACGTCAAATGTTTTGATGTTCTAAGAGAGCTATTTAATTGTAATTTAACATCAAATACCTTAAACTTGGCTAAAAACTGAAGATGATTTAACTTAAAACATTTTAAATACGAAAGGAGTTTTATAATTGTAGTTACAGAAAGAATATTTAAATGTCATTAGCCAAGAAACTGGGAACAAAGTTAAGGGTCAGTTTTGGGCATTCAAAAAATAATTTAATTAGCAAGACTCTTCCTCTGATTTTCAGATTTTGCTTATGTTAAATGCAACTACGTGGCAGTATATAATGGTGTGTATGTTCCTGGTGGAGGTGTATAATTGATCATAGTAGTTTTACTCAAGAAACGTGTAACATTTGCAACTGAGGAAGCAAAACATACACGTTATAAAATACAAAGCACATAAGCCCATTAGTTAAAAAAAACATTTTTTGGATATTTCCAGTTAAAATTTTTTAATATATGCTAATTATTAGAGCATTTCTCTTGCAGACCCTCTAGAAACTAGAGATATTTGTCTGACATCATGAAGGTTATCTTTCCAAAACCTTTAAGTAAATTGTTAATGTAAATTGAAATAATATGAACCAATACATTTGTTTATGGATGAACAGCTATTAAGACTCTTATTTTTCATAAGTTGCTAAGTATGAATAATATATTTTTTTAAATCCTGTTGGAACATTTTAAATACATTGTATTCTGGTCTTTTTACCTAAAGTGTGCTTGAACAGAAGCTGTTACTTTAGTCATGTCAACTAAAAGTAATTTTATCTTACTTTGTCAGGGAAAAAGTACTTCTTCAAATCAAAATGCCTAAGATATTGAACCTGCAGAGAGGTGCTCCCACGTTCATCTTTTAAAATAAGTTAAAGATGTAAATTATAAATATGCAAATATAACCCTGAATCACTATACATTTAAACGTGGATATTAAGATTGTGAGGTATTATTCCCAATGATTCTGGTTCATTTGCATAGAATCTGTTTTTTATAACTGATTTCAAGAAAGACATCAAAGATGAAATAAAGCAACTTGCTCCATAAGAAAAAGTCATATTGCTGCAGAATATCAGGACAGAGGGCATGGCTGACATTTTTAATTTCTAGATGCTTGCATCTTCAGTAATTATCTTTCAGTAACTATATTCAGCAGTGAAGCTGGTATAATAACCAGTACAAATGACAGTACGTTATCAGTAGTATCTTTCCAAAATCACTCTGCAGTAGTATCAGCACAGAATGCAAATAAACTCTACCAGGTACATTAGAAGCTGTGAGTTATGTTCTGTAACTCACGTTTATTCATTCTACTGATCAGCAGGCAGTGGCTGCAGCCCAGTTATCGGGAACAAGTCCCAGCTGAGAGCCCATTCCTTGGGTCTGGGCTGAATCTAATAATTATCTCCATGAGTATTGCTTAAGAGAAGGAGGAGCATCTGCTCTGTTGGTCATTAAGACAACAGACTTGGTGAGACAGTTGTGATCATCCACATTTACACTAAATTAACATCATTAGAATTGAGTTGATTTACTTATGCTTACAGAATAATGATTCTACAAACTATACAACTTGCACTGATTTCTAACAACCTCATTACCATCTCAAGTTCTTAAATAAAATTTATTTATTGAAATAAAGTTAATAAAAAATCCAAATTTCTTAACAGAGCATATTTCTAGAATTGACTACAATGACCAAAAGTAAAGTTATTTGAATTCTTAGAAATTGCATTTGCTGATGCTAATTATTTTCAGGATTTTAGGTATGTGAGACAAGTTCAGTGTGGCTGGAAACATAATTACTGTAAAAATATTTAGATTTGTGTAACAACAAGATTTTGAATGTTGATGAATTAGCAATTTTGGTAATATTATGTGAATTGGGATTATGTATATTGTTAGAAAAATACAAAGGAGTGAAGGCTTTCTGTATATAAAAAAGTTCACTGTATGTCTATTAGCTGTACAGCTAAGATCCAACTAAATTGCACATTAAATTTTAAGATTTCAGATCACTACTCCCCAGAGATTCTGAATTAACAGGTCAGGAGAAAAGTCCAGAGATCTGAATTTTTCAGCTCAGATGATTATGATACTATTCTTAATTCAGTCTTAAAAAGGCACTGATGTGAAATATGCTTCATATCATTCTACCTGCTCATCAAAATCATAGTATGAAAAATATGTTTCTTCTGCGATAAAATATAATCAACTTTAACAAGAAATTTCTAATACTTTTAAAACTAGGCATGTGAGAAATTCATTCAGTAGATACTGGTTTAGCTGATGCACTCTTGGCACATCAGTGTGCTTTTGGATGCAAGTAGCATAAGACCACTCATTTTTCTTAAATAAACAGAAACAAATTATAATGACACAAAGCAAGGAGTATGGAAGTAGAGAAAACTTCAGATTTATAAATGAAACATGTTGTCTTACTCTTAGGAGAACTCTTCTTGTGGTCAAAAGAAAGCTGCAGCTGTCCCAGGCCTACAATTCGGAATAATCAGCAGAAATCTCTCTCTTATTTTCTCCTTGGCTCTCCCTTCTTCCCTCTCCCCTCCTCTTCCCCTCCCACTCTCCATCCCCTCCACCTGGACTCCCCCATCTCCCTTCCCTCCCCTACACCTTTGCTTTCTCTCCCCTTTTTCTTCACTCCTCCTCCTCCTTCCCTCCCCTATCACTCCCCCGACCTCCTTTTTGAAGTAAACTTCCAAACGACTTTCTAACAGATACCTGTAAGGATCTTACTGGTTAAAACTTCTGGGCGGGTTGTGGTGGATCACGCCTGTAATCCCAGCACTTTGGGAGGCCAAGGCTAGTGGATCATGAGGTCAGGAAATCAAGACCATCTTGAGCAACATGGTGAAACTCTGTCTCTACTAAAATACAAAAAAATAGCCAGGTTTGGTGGCAGGCAACTGTAATCCCAATGACTCAGGAGGCTGAGGCAGGAGAATCACTTGAACCTGGGAGGCAGAAGTTGCAGTGAGCGGGGATCATGCAACTGCACTCCAGCCTGGAGACCAGACTCCATCTCAAAACAAAACAACAAAACAAAAAACTTCTCTAAAGTCTATGACCAACTCAACCACTGGAGATGATTATGAATCCTAATTATCGGCTTAAACTGATCAGGTTTGATAACTACAGCTGAGGATCATTGACCATGCTTAAGTCCTGTTACAAAGTGTGAACATCTGTATAAAAAAAATGAGATGTGCATAAAGCTAAAACGCAAAAGAACATCTCAAAAGTAAGCCATACAAATTTTCTGCTAGTGTTTCTTATTTTGCCAAATGTGTTTTGTGGGTATATTCCGTTTTTCCCCTGGTGAGGTATAACACATTCAAAAGAGAGTAGCTTTCTGATTTATTTCTTTGAATGGGTAGAACAAATATGTTTGGAATACAAATGGGACATTTTGAATTTTTCTCTATTCTTTTCTATTCATTCTATAATGTCAAAAAAATAACATATTTAGAAAATATATTAAAAATATACGAAAAGGAAAGATTCAGTGAATATCAGCAATATTCACATGTCATCAGTGATCAGATAAGAAAAAATGAGTTATGTGTTTGAGAATTTTAGACTGTCCTTCCTTAATATTTAAAGTGGCATTTGCATTTTTTGTTTTTTTCTTTAATAGCATAAATTCAAAATGTTTCTTTTTTAAACATTACTGATTACTGTGCAGAAATATAAATAATAAAAAAGATAAATTACTCAAATCAGGTTTCTGCTTTTCAGGTTTTGTGTGTGTGTGTGTGTGTGTGTGTGTGCCTCCAGTTTCCTTCTTTGTCACTGTTTTCCATACAGTGCTTATCTCAAAAGAAACAAGCCACTAGTTGATCAAATCGCTTTCTACCTTCCTCTACTGTATCTGCACATATGTCACGCTGCACAAAGCAAGCATGCTAAGAATAGAAAATCAAAAAACCTCAAGATGTTACGCTTTCTCAGCAGGTATCTGATTGGTGGAATGTTTATTTAGATGTATATATGTTTGTTCCTACTCATTAACCAAGGTGATTACAATAAGAAACTGAAGTCATTTCAAGGTGATAAATGACACTGTCATCCAAAAAGCAGCTCTTTTCTTATTTTTTTATTCTGTTTTTAGTTTAATGCATATTATTAGGCCACATTAATTATGCAGCTTAGCATGGGATATTTATATTGCTTTTCCTTAAAATTGATATATTGTTCATGCTGATGATAAATAGATCTTCCTAATCATATTATGGCAGATTGGCACAGGAAAACATTGAAATAATTTAGTAAGTTAGGAATTGTATTCAGATAGCAAGAAAAAACTCCCTTATCTGAATTAAAAATGTAATGTTTTCTCAAGTAATTTAGAGTGGAGCATTCCAGATTAGAGCAGAGGGCCATGATGCCATTAAAGGGAATAGTAACTCTTTAACATCTTGCTTTTTCATAATTTAATGTAAGTCTCATTTTTATGCTCTTTAGATGGTTGCAAAAACTCCAGCTATCACATTAATGTTTCAGGCAGGAAGAAGGGCATGAGCAAAAGGAGACGTATTCGGGATGATTGAGCCCCTGTACATTTCTTTCAGATTTCTGCCTTCACTTGATTGGCTAAAATATGTTATGTGATAAGAGAAGGTGAGAGAACAATTATTATTTAAAAACTGGCCTTCCTAAATTTATAAGAAAAAGCAGAATTTTCTGGTAAGAAAGAAGAAAATGTATTTGGTGAATATTTAGCAGCCTTGCCACATTTATCAGTGAGGAAGAAACTTGTCTGGATAATCAGCTTACTGCGAATAAAGAAAAGGTAACATAAGTAGAGAAAATAAAGTCCAAAATTCAGGAAATTTCTAAGCGGAAAATAGCCTGGAGAGAGGAGAAAAGGTGAAGAAATACGTCTAATTCTCCCTTTAGTACTGCAAAAATGACATCTGCATTCGCTGGATCAACTAATATTCCTATTCTAATAATATTCAGAATTATACATATTGTTTATATATATATACATTTTATATAATATATGCATATATGATAATATATGCATAGTATATATTATATACTATGCATATATGTAGTATATATGTATATATGTAATTATACAATATGTATATATTATATGCATAGTATATATTATATATATAATATATGCATATAAACATGTTTGTTATATATTACATACATAATTATAATATATGTATATATGTATATATGTATGTAGCATATACACATATATACATATATTATATGATATATAATTATCAACTGTATTATATACACACATACATAATATATATAATATACATATCATATATACATATATTTAATGAATTATATATAAATAAATATATGTATATATGTCTATATTATTATAATGAATTATCTGATGAATTATATATCCATAATTCATTAGATAAATAATTATATAATAGATTAGATAAATAGATATGTATATAGAATTCATTAAATAATTCATTATACATAATATAGACATATATGACAATACATGCCTATATTAACATACATAACATATATGTCTATGTTACCATATATGTCTATATTATATGCATTGAATTATTTATCTAATTATAATGATATAATTAACTATAATTAGATATGTAATTCATTATATATTATATATCATCATATATTATGTTTATATCATTATACATGATATATGCCTTTACATAATTCATTATATATATAAAATCATAATATACAGTGAATTATATATATAATTCGTTCTCCTCCATTGTTATTCAGAGGATATAGATGCCCAACTTCCTCGTGCCATCTAATTACTATGAAAATTTGCAAAACTGGACTTCTATTTCATATCAACATTTCTTCTTGCCTTCTGTCTGCCTTTTTTCTTTTCAGCTTTTAAGTTCTGAGGTACATGTGCAGGATATGTATGTTTGTTACATAGGTAAACGTGTGCCATAGTGGTTTGCTGCACAGATCATCCCATCACTTATGTATTAAGCCCAGCATCCATTAGCTATTCTGGTGCTCTCCCTCCCCCTGCCCCTGCAAAGTGCCCCAGTGTGTGTTGTTGCCTCCATATGTTCAGCTCCCACTTATAAATGAGAATATGCAGTGTTTGGTTTTCTGTTTCTGTGTTAGTTTGTTGAAGATAACAGTTTCCAGCTCCATCCATGTCCCTCTGCAAAGGACACAATCTCATTCCTTTTTATGACTGCATAGTATTCCATGGTGTGTATGTACCACATTTGCTTTGTTCAGCCTATCATTGGTATGCATTTCAGGTGATTCCATGTCTGTCTACCTCCTAATTTCAGGCACATGCTGCTACTAAGTCTTAAAACTCCACAGTTGATGTTGGTTTAGTTTTCTTTCTTATTTCTCATACCCAGTTGTTTTAAAAACCCCATGATTTCTACCTCCAAAACTCCTACTATAGCTCATTCTTCTCTTCTTACTGCCACTGTCCTGATTGAGGTCCTACAATGTGCATTACCCAATGAACTATTTTCTAACTTGCAGTTATGCCAATTTCTTAATGACAGACATAGAAAGAATTATAATTGCTAATAAAACTTTAAAAATTCACACTATCTTTCAAGCCTCCCAATAATATCACTCTAAAATATTTTCTAGCTCTAATATATATTATTTCTCTATGCTGACCTTTAGTCCAGCCATACCTGATTATTTGTTTTCCAAATATCTCATCTTCCTCCAACATCTAGACTTTTGCTCACAGTATACACTTCTGCCTAGTTAACTCTCCCTATGCTTTCACCAGTTGACATTTTGTTTATTCTTCAAGATCAAACTCAATATTGCTCTTTCCATAAGAGCTTTTATGATTTTTTTCAACTTGCTAAAGTTTCTCCCTTCTATTGACTTCCACAGAATTCTATTTTTACTTTTTAAAGTTATTTAACTTATGTGAATTTTAGTATAAGTGACTAGGTACTCTTAGATCTCATCAACCAGATTACATTTAACAAAGAGAGATAACTACATATTCTTTTATACTCAGCACTATACACATACACACACACACACACACATATATATGTTATGTATATGGGCAGAATTTTCTACACTTTGGTCATGTGAATGAGTCATAACTAAGGCATTAAAGACAAAGCCCTGGCTTCTTACCAGAGTCTAACCTCTTGTTATCACTCAGTGTCGGAGTCTAAGTGAAGAAGGACTTATGACAATAAGACCAGACAGGAAGGGCAGCACTCACCAGAATACCTCTGTGCCCAGATTTCCAAAGATATCTGTGATATCACTAATCAACATGATATTTACCTCATGAAATTATACTAGATATTATATAATGACTGTGAAATTATTACAGGAACATTGGTGTTTTTAAAAACATTTCTAATTGTAAAATAGGTGGAATTAGTTTGCCAGGACACTGTAATAGCATTTGTTGATAAATGTAAACCCAGGTTTTTAACATAAGCAAATTATGCATATAGCAATTATTACAAAATATTTTTACTCTTATTTTAAGTTTTAACTGGGTGGAGAAACTGATACACGTTTTTTGTTTTGCTTTGTTTTGTTTTGTGACAGTCTCGCTCTGTCACCCAGGCTGGAGTGCAGTGGCATGATCTCTCCTCACTGCAACCTCCACCTTCCATGTTCAAGCAATTCTCTTGCCTCAGCCTCCCGAGTAGCTGGAACTACAGGCATATGCCACCATGCCCAGCTAATTTTTTGTATTTTTAGTAGAGAAAGGGTTTCACCATGTTAACCAGGATGATCTGGATCTCCTGACCTCATGATCTGCCCGCCTCAACTTCCCAAAGTGCTGGGATTACAGGCATGAGCCACCGTGCCTGGCCGATATGTGTGCTTTTTAAATTTCCCCTTTGAGGTCAGTAGGGAGATGATTGAACCACATTACAGAGCAGCAAATTTGCTTGAGTGATTGTGGCCTTCACTAGCCATTGGGGAATAACTGCTGAAAACATTTAAAACTAAAAAGAAGGTATTTTTTATACCTCTCATTAATATCATTGACTTATATCCCTCTATACCCCCAAACAGAATAATTATAATTACGTATGTATGTGGGTGATTATTTAAACGTTTTCTAATTAATGCAAGACACTGCCTGTCTTACTCCCTAGCAATTACATTACTATTAAGTCCTTATCACTGAAGCCATCTGGGAGTTACACTTAGTTATCTAAACACATAAACTTAAATACATATATTGAACTCCTTCACAACATTTTCATTTGTGCCATTTTAAAGTTAGCATGTTCAAATGTTGACATGACATCACTCTGTTCTACCCCTTGTTTCTCCATCTCAGTTAATAAAAATGTCACTCTTCTAAAAGCTCAAGGTCAAAATCCTTGCCTCTTAATTTCACACTCTGTACTCAATCCATTTGCAATTTTTTTTCTTTACTTTCCAAAAATATCCAGAACGTGGCCATTTACTTCTATTTCTTTTACTACACCTAATCTAAGAAGTATAGTACCTTTTCTGCATTACTGAAACACTCCCCTAAAATGGTTTCACTGGTTTTGCATTTGCCACAATTCAATCTGTTCTCAAAATAGAAGTCAGCAAGATCCATTAAAATTAATAATCATGTCCCTTCTAAGATTGAAACACTATAGTATCTCCCTATCCATGTAAAATGACAGCAAAATTCTATATATGGGCTTACCCAGTCCTGTCTGTTCTAGTGCTGACGTACCTAACTTTACTTTTTGTATCCATTCAGTCCATCTCAAGGATTTGCCTTGATCTCTTGCAGCCAGTGATGTCCTAGGATTCCATATGAGTGTTGATTATTATATGTTCAGGAACTTGGAAGATCTGTTATTATCTAACTAGCCAGGATTAAATATTAAATTATATAAAACAAAATTTAAAAAATTATATTGGAAAACATGAGTAATATATATCTAAAACTCATCATTTACTATTTTACTACATTATACTGTTAACTATATTCTGGAGGTTATTCACATCTGTCATATCTGTATATACACTATTATAGTTATATGGTGAAAACATAAAGTATAGTTGTCCTAGCCACCACCATACAATGCTGTGCTACTGTACATTTTTTTCCAGCTCTGTATTCAGTGATTTCATGTTGGTAACTTGAAACTAACCTTGGTCAGAGTATTTTCAACACAAACATTCGGAGAGCAATATAAATCAGGGGTCTTTCTTTAACCCCACCTATAACACTTGTTATTAAAAACCTTCACCAGTGCATAGAACACACCATTAGTTTGCATATGTCTTTGTTTAGAAAGCTCTTCTTTTGTGTATTTCCATAGATGGCTTTCACATATATGTTACGTTTCTTCTCAAATATATTTTCTCTGTGACACATTTTCCAAACATCCTATTTTAAATAACATCTCACCCCTGCACCTTTGTGGCCTCTTTTTATTCATTGCCCTTACTGTGCTCTAATATTTTATATGCTTTGTAATAAAATATTTTTATTATATATATATTTCTTCATTTCCCCATGTTTATGTAGACTTCATGCCAGCCAAGAATTCTGGATCGACAACTTAGGATGAAGCTTACGATTGTACTTAAAAAATGCTTAACTATTTTTCAATTTAGTAATTTCTTAAAGTTTGTCTTCTGATGTGTTGATTTTTTTAGCAGGTGTTCATATTGTTTGAAAATAATGCCTATATTAGTGCATTAAAAATTTCAATAAATCCTCATGAAAGAATATGCTAACCATGTTCTTTTGACGCAATAAAAATATTAGAAATTAATAACTAAATTATATATATTTGAAGACCAAATTACCAGTTATTAAATATCCTACATAAAAACAAATCACAATATAAATTAATAAATATTTTTAAATTATGCTAATAAGGCACTGCATGTCAAATATATAGGACAGGAGTAAAGTAATATATAAACTGTATTACTGCAATTAAATAAGATAGGCTTTTATTTTAAACATTAGGGAAAGGAGATAAAATCATAAAGCTAGAAATAAAAATTTTAAAAAAGAGAAACAAATACGTAGACAAAATTAGAAATTAATAAAACCAAAAATTTGGTCCTTTGAAAAATATATTAATTTTAACAGACCTTTGAAATAAATGAATTAAAAAAAGACAAGGTAAGATATAGAAAATACAGAATGATAAAACATAAAAGACTATAAGCACCACAAAAATATTTGAAATAAGTATATACAGTATTAAAGTATTTTACTTTAATATACAAGTATTTACAATATTAGTAAAAGTAAAAGCATAAATACTAGCTAACTATAATCTTCTATTGAAATATTATACATTGATCAGTGAACTGGTTTGCCTCTGTGTTCCTTCCCAAATCTCATCTTGAATTGTAATTCCCCAATGTCAAGGGAGGGAAGTGGTAGGAGATGATTTGATCATGGAGGATATTTTGCCCATGCTGTTATTGCAGCAATGAGGGAATTCTCATGAGATCTGATGGTTTTAAAATTGACAGTTTCCCCTGTGCTCTCTCTCACCCATCACCATGTCAGACTTGCCATGTTTCCCCTTCACCTTCTACCATGATTGTACGTTTCCTGAAGCCTCCCCAGCCATGTGGGACCGTGAGTCAATTAAACCTATTTTGATTATAAACTGTCCAGTCTCAGTATCTTTATAGCAGTGTGAGAATGAACAAATACAATCAGATTGATAAAAACTGTCCTCTCTTTCCAAGGAAGCAATATTTAGGTCGTACTTGTTTAGTTTGAAAATTTCTGAATGATAAGAATACACATAGATGTATTCTGTACACGTCTACAGAATCTATGTGTATTAAAACATGTAGATTGTCATTCAAGAAAAACAATATGCTTCTAAAGTGAGTTTTTCAAAAAATGTTAAACTGTTTCAGTTTTCTTCTTCTTCTAAGTTACTATTGACCATTATTCATAGTTGCGAGATGTGGAAATAAGCAAAGCCCATCCACATGAGAACAGAGGCTGTTTATTCAAAGCTTGCTGTAGCAAGGGAGTCAGCCACCATCACTTGCATCTGGCTACTCCTCAGAGGCAGGCAAGGAAGTCAGGAAACTTTAGAGGGAGAGAAGGTAAGTCTCCAGGTATGCTTATATTGGAGGTTGTTGGAGTGTGGAAACTGAAGGCAGGCTAACTACATATAGACCATCCTAGGCAATTGGCTTAATAAGTGTATTTGGGATTCTTCATTTGGTTATGAATTGGTTGTGAAACCAAAAAGCAGAGAAGATGGCAATATAGATTAATTCTGACTCTTGGTTGATTGCTTCACAGGTTGCAGTTTGGCTTCCTGGACTGGTTACTGTAGAATTTGTGAGTCAGAGTTCTATTGACATGTAGTCTGGCCTAATCTGAACTGATTTACATCTGGTTTCTTTCCTTTTATTATTATTGTTGTTGTTATTATTGTTATTTGTACAGATGAGTTCTCCCTGTATTACCCAAGCTGGTCTTGAGCTCCTGGCCACAAGTGGTCCTTCTGCCTTGGCCTACCAAAGCTCTGATACTACAAGCATAAGCTGTGCCAAGCTGATTTACAGCTGTTTTAATCAACCACTTCAACAATCAGAACATGAGCAATGAGGCGGCCCTTTAACTTGAACAACCAGAGCACCTCAGTTAGATGGATAAAAATCACAAATATTATTTTGGTGTTAGTGACAAAAGAAATGTAGAAAAAAATATGTTTCAGTGGGAACCATGCATTTTCCGAGGATATCCTCTCTAAATCATCTAATTCTAGTATTTGACTGTGTTTGAGCTGATTTTCAGCTATACCTTTTCTACATCCAGCACACCCTGTTGGTTATTTGATATTAACTCTGTTTATTTTCTTAAGCTATTTTACAGCTTTGTATAAATATGCCCAATCTTTTCGTTCTTTTTTCCCACTTATAATATCAAACTTCTTCCCTCACTGAATGAGTTAAATTAAATCTTTAATGTTTATTCATTTTTGTATCTGTATGAGTCATGACTCTACCTTTTCCTTCTGAAAATATTTTTTTAACAAAATCTTTAACTTCTATGAAGTTAGATCTGTATTTTTTTCAGATTAAATGAAACAAAAATATGCAATAAAAGGAGGACTTAAATACACTGAATGTATACAGTGTCTCAAACAACCAGCTCACTTAGAATTAGGAGCTGCAGTTGTAAAATGCTGAGGAATGCCAGTAGCACTTGACTCAACTGAAACAGTGTGACTTGTTTTATTGGCTTAAAGTTTAGATATGAATTAGGTGTCCTGAGTTTTAAACTTGGATTTATTTCCTGAAATTAAGCCTGAAAACCTAATGAAAAATGCTGACTGTACTCACAAAGGACATATCACATCATGGCAATTGCCATGCATAAATTATTCAAACTATGATTTAATATTCTACTAAATAGTTCGGCAGCATAAGTACTGGGAAGTAATACCTTTAGCTCAATTTACTTTTAATATTTTACAGCTGTACTTCCAGAAATATAGAGGCCATTTCCACAAATAAAAGGCCAAATGTTTTTTGGCATACAATACTAATGACTAATCTCAACAAAAACATCTTTTAAAAGTTATCTTTTATTATTAATATCTATTCACAATAAAAATATTTTATGCATTATGGAAATCTTCTCTTTAGTTTTCAGGATGTTATTTTGTTAGTAATTTCATAAATGAGGGTAAAAACATTTAAAGCCTGGTCTCCAGACGTCTGAGTGAATCTTTGGAAAGTCTTCCAAATTAGAAAAGATTTTATCAAGTGATTGCGTAGTGGGTTTTTTTTTAATTTTATACTTTTAGTGTTTTTCTTAGTCTGTTCAAACTAATAGAATAATGTATTTTCAACAGCACACATTTATTTCTCACAGTTCTGGGGGCTCAAAAGTCCAAGACCAAGGCACTGGCAGATTCTGTATCTAGCAAGGGTTCACTTTTTTGTTCATAGATGGCAGTCTTCTCATTGTGTCCTCACATTTTAAAAAGACACTGAGAAACTTCTCTGCATTCCCCTTTATAAGGGTACTAATCCCATTCATGAGGGCTCTATCCTGGTGATCTAATTACCTCCTAAAATCTGCACCTCCTCCACATTCGATATTTAAAAAATTTTAATTTTGATGGTTACATAGTATGTATATATATTTATGGGCTACATGTAATGTTTTGATATAGGCATAAAATGTGTAATAATCACTTCGGAGTAACTGGAGTACCCATCACCCCCAGCACTTACCATTTCTTTGTTTTAGGAACATTTCAATTTCACTCTTTTAGATATTTGATAACAATAGAGTTAGATAGAATAAATAACATCATGTATTTGCCAGCACAATAGGATGACTATAGTCAAAAATAATTTATCATATATTTCAACATGTAAATTTTGCAAAAACACATTCAGCATATTGCAGTATTCCTGAGGGTATGTGATTTACTCAGTAATTTATTTATTCATAATGATTCAGATAATAATAATCCAGTTATTGTGTCTTCAAAAGTCTTCTCTAATATTGCAGTTAAAATAGTGTCACTATTGGTAATGATGATTTGTTATGCTTTATTACTAAATTGAATGTTTCTTTGTTACCCATGGTACTGGCATTTCTTTTCATGTTAATCTGAGCTATTTCACTGGTTTTTACTTTAATGAATTGAATGAATTCAATTACCTTTCAAAAATCTGTAGCCTGTGAATTTAAGCATTTTCATAAAATATAAAAGTACAGCTACAAACTATATTATTATTTAAATAACTTTAGTTTGCATTATAGGGAATTGCTAAAATACTTCTATAAAAATCAGTGCCTAATTAATCATTAGCTTTCTAGCTGGGACTACAGGCACGTGCCACCATGCCCAGCTAATTTTTGTATTTTTAGTAGAGACGGGGTTTCACCATGTTGACCAGAATAGTCTCGATCTCTTGACCTCGTGATCTACCCACCTCGGTCTCCCAAAGTGCTGGGATTACAGGCGTGAGCCACCGCGCCCGGCCTGCTTACAGAAATAAATAGAAAATATGGAAACTTACGGTCTAGTTCTTAAAATCCTAACACATATCTGATGGGTTAAAAATTTAAAGTTGAAGCAACAATATTTATTTATATAATAAACAGAACTGAAGTTATAGTTAAGATTTTTATATATTTTCTATGAAATAAGATATAAGCTTCATCACATTTGTAAAGTATTGTGAAATAAATTCTATCATAAACTCTAGAAACACAATGAAATTATTTCCTATATGTTTATGTATGATGATCCATTCCTCCAATTCTAGAAAATTAATTTAGAATAACTTTTTATTTCTCTTATTATTTCCCAATCTTGAAGACCCTGAAGTCTATAATATCTTAGTCTCTACCAATATTCAAAACAAAAATGGAGGTGACAAAACCTATTTATGTCTTACCTTAGTCAACTCTAGCTGCCATAACAAAATACCATAGACTGGGTGGCTTAAATAACAAAGACGTATTTTTGTACAGTCCCGAAGCCCGAAAGTCCAAGATCAAGGTGCCAGTATGGTCCTATTTGGGAAAAATTCTCTTCCTGGCTTGCAGAGTGTCATCTTCTCGCTGTGTCTTCACATGCTATAGAGAGATAGAAAGGAAGGGGAAGCACTCTGGTGTCTCTTATTAGGGCAGTAATCCCATCATAAGGACCTGACTCTCCTGAAGCTCATATAATCCTAATTACCTCTCCAAGAGTGTGTCTCCTTAGAATATTGCAGTGGGGGTTAGGACGTCAACATGAATTTTGGGAGAACACAGCCATTCAGTACATAACAAATCTCTAAAGCTTCAGGATCTCTTTCTGTATTTAAATGCATTATATAGGTAGAAATTTAGGAATAAGCCATTAGTTTCAGGACCTTACTTAATTCTCAATCCTATTTAATTCACTACTAAACATACCTTATACTCCTGGATCTAAGACCCTGCTTGGAATTATACAGCGTGCCTCCTTTTCCCCTGAGGATTCACTCTTATTTTGAGAAATCTCAACTTGAACTTTGTTTCAATTTGTCGTGATAATTTTTATTCTTTACTTTTGATAATAGCGTATGTATTTTTGAAACTAAAGACAACCTTCTCTTTTACCCTTTAAATAAAATTAAAAATTACTACAATTTAAACTTTGAAAAGAGACATACACACATATTACAAATTTTAAAATGTCAAAAATTATAACTTGTTACATTTTAAATATCAGAGCAGGATCTTTGGTGTTTTTTTAATAAAATAAACATTGATTACTGAAAGCAAAACTGTTGCTATAATTGAAAGTTATTGAAGAAATAAAGACGTCCATTCTTTTTCCTAAATAGGGCCTATTTATTTTCATTTTGTCTTTTTAGAACTGTGCTTGCAAATGGCAAGTGAAATGAAAGATTGAAGTAATTATCCACATCATTCAGATCAAATATGCTCTCATTAAATAAGAACAGATGGTGTGGGTAAAAATTGTAGCTTGAAGACTATGTTCCTCATATAAGGCATATGAAAATAGATTATTTCTTCAGTGCATTTATTTTAAAGATCTACACCTTCCCTTACAGATAAGTTTATTTAAAATCTTAAATGCAATCATGTAGTTATCTTACATTTAATTAGCCTAAATTAATCTGTTCATTAATTTAGATTTTACTACCCTTTTGCACACTTGATAAGTGTAGTTTTTATTATAATAAAAATACTAAAATTATAATAAAATTAAAAAACTATACTCACCAAGTTTACAAAAAGGTAATAAAATGAGTGTATACTCTTACACCATTAATTAGAATATAAATGTTTTATCTGGGCTCATGGCACCCCCTGCTGGAAACTGTGAGTCCCTCAATGGCTTCCACCTTCCTCAGAAATATATAGATGCCTGGAAGAATGATACACAGGGACCAATAGATGTCAGAGTTTGTTGTTTCCAGAGTAACTGCAAACCAATTCCCCAAGAAAAAGTGCTCAGGTTAGATCCCAAGTGAATGAAAACCAAGTGGCTCTGGTTTTCATTGTGGTTAGGTCCTGCAGCCAGGGTGGTTTCTCTGCCTGGGTTTGAATGGTTTGAAATTCTCACAGTCACCAATAGAGGAAGCGCAGAAACTTGCCAATCAGCTTCAAGTGTGATGCCAAATGTCATGAGAAACGCGGAAGGACTTGAACATTGTTAGAAGTCAAACATCAAAAATGGTTGGCTGGGCATGGTGGCTCATGCCCATAATCCCAGCACTTTGGGAGGCCGAGGTCAGAAGATTGAGACCATCCTGGCCGACATGCCTGGTGAAAACAGGTGTCTACTAAAACACGGCAAATTAGTCGGGCATGGTGGCACGTGTCTGTAGTCCCAGTTACTCTGGAGGCTGAGGAAGGAGAATCACTTGAACTGGGGAGGCGGGGGTTGCAGTGAGCTGAGAGCATGCTACTTTATCCTGGTGACAGAGCAAGACTCAGTCTCGAGAAAAAGTGTCAGTTTTTGTTATTTTTTTTTAATTTTAGATTCAGTGGATACATGTGCAAATGTGTGTAGGGCTAAGGGGCCCACAGGATCGTAGGCTGGCCCTTATGCTGTGCTGAGGAGCAGGATCTGAGAAATAAAGAGTCGGGACAGAGAAGCACAAGGAAAATGCAGCTGGGCTTAGGGGGGCCACGCCACCTATAAGCAAAGACAGGCTAGGCCTGGAATGTCCAGAAGCATCTGTATTTATTGGGTATAGGTTAGGGGGCAGGGTAGTGAGTGAAGTCATCTTTAAGGATAGTGATAGTGTTGTGAGCAATAAAACAAGGGGTCCACCCCATTAGGTCACCTAGGCTAGGAGGTGGAGAGTGCTGCAGCAAGGGGTCCACCCCCATTAGGTCATCAAGGCAAGGAGGTGGGCCATGCGCAGTGAAGAGGGTGTAGTGGGCAATGCCTCTATCTATGGGCTTGCTACTCCTAAGAAGATTTATAGGAGGATGCTTAAGTCACACAGCGGTGACAGAGCTGTCAGGGCCTGCCACCACCTGCTGTCAGCTTCCAATGAGTTCTATAGGAGGATGCTTTTTGAGCTAGCACAGTAACAATGGCTAATAAAATTCAGTTACCAAGGTGCGATTATCCAGAGGGGTTTTGAGTCCTTGGATGCTCGAGGGATTGCCAATCTGAGGGCAGCCGTCCACAGGAACTGGAGCAAGGTCCTACAACTCCCTTATCAGGAAGAGTGGCTTTTGCCCCAAGCCTGCCATACAGCAGGTATCTTTACAATACTGAACGTTGCCACCTGGGCCATGAATTCTTGTCCTGGTATAACTGTTTTTCCCTTAAATTATGCTCTGCACTGTGTCTGCTCCAGACATTCCTCTGACTATAAGCTGCTTATTCCTTAATTCATGCTCTGTACCATGTCTACTCTAGGCATTCCTCTGATTATGAACTAAGATATAGTTATATATAAATATGGAATAGCCTACTACTCAGTTATTTCCCTATATGTATAATATATACATTATATACATAATATTATGTATAATATATATATTAGGTCATAGAATGAGTGCCTAAAGAATATCTTACCACTCAGTTATTTCCCTATATATATGGGGAATTATATATATAATTTTATTATAATAAAATAATAATATATATATATTTTTAAGAGAACATGCAGCATTTGGTTTTCTGTTTCTGTTAATTCACCTAAGGTTTCTGGGGGACACTTTGGAGATACATATCAACAAGTCTTGTAGAATGTTCATACTTTTTAGATATACATAATTTTAGATATAATTTTGTATATTGGATATACACAAAATTATATAATAATTTTATATATTGGATCTATATATCCAAATATATTATAATATATATAATTATACATATAATTTTATTATAATAAAATTACTCGTTTTTAAGAGAACATGCAGTATTTGGTTTTCTGTTTCTGTTAATTCACCTAAGGTTTCTGGGGGACACTTTGGAGATACACATCAAGAATTCTTGTAGAATGTTCATACTTTTTAGATATACTTAAGTTTGGAAATGATTCCTATAAAATAATCATAGACATTCACAGAGATATTCATACAGAAGTTTACTGTGATATTGTAATATTACATGACAGACTTGAAAACACTTTCAGATATCTCAAATTATAAAATTAAATATGAGAATAACAGTCTATTTTCTATAAATCATTAGTTTTATATGGTTAATAAATTGAATACTATCCAAATATTTAACAATAAAAGTCTTATAAGGATACTTTTAATGAAAAACAGAGCTCAAATTACAATCATTGAATTAAATGAGAATAAAAAACCTTGTATAGAATATGTTACCCCTCTATGCAAATATATGCCTAAGTATCGTTTTAGAAGGAAATGTACTGTATTACTAGTGGTTATTTAATTTGGTTTGGCCATGGATGCTTTTCATCTTCTATGTATTTTCATCTTTTAGGTATTATTTTCTAAATTCATAAATTATAAATATTTATTACATACATAGAAGTACATAGTTAATACATAGAAGGACATAGTTATTATTTTTATTTTCAGAAATATTTCACTGAATATCTTTTGAGTTAATCATAGTCTGATAATTTCTTATTGCATATTTGGGGATAAATTTTACAGTAATCCAAAAGATACCTGGTTATTAGAAATATGCATGTACAATGGGAGCCTTATTTAAGATTAGAATCAAAAATTTTAGAGACAGTCTTCCTTTAATTTGAATTTAAGACACATAAATGTTAGTTGTCTAGAAATTACTAGAACATGATTATATCCAGCTTCTATGCTTCTAAATAGGAATTCCATACTAATCAGAGAAATAGCTGAGGATGTGAAACTAACACTTGGAGGCTCTGTTGGAATAGTTCTTGCTTTTTAAAAAATTTACATTGAAGAATGTAGCGAACTTAATAAAAAGTGAATGGCTACTGGAAAATAAGGTATGCAATTTTAATTATGTGTTTCCTGAATGCTCAATTTCTAATTGCCATGAGTCCTGGCACCAAGGTACTGGCTGTAGCTTTATCATCTTGCTTAGTGTGTGTCCTTGCCATGAGGTATCATTCTGAATACATCACATATGGATTTTCTTTAATTTTCTTTGTTCCTTACTTTCTCTATTTGTTTCCTATTTTATGATCATGCTTTGCAGGAAAGATGGTTTGTGAAGTGATTGTAATTATTTTATAAACATATATTATATAAATTATAAAACCAAGATCATTTGGCAACATGAAACAATTTGAAAAAACTGCACAGATTTTTGAAACTTGTATTATTTTATCGGGATGAGTGGCCATCAACTAACGGTTTAATTACATTGAGTCTCAATTTCCTCATATGTAAGATGAGAGCCTATTTGTCATACCTTTAGAAGGTTTGTGTATCACTTGGCTGCTTGGGTTCTTAGCAATGTTTAGGACATTTATTAGGTATTTAAGTTATAATGAGTTATAAGTTATAATATAATGGACTTTTAAATTTATATAACAAATATTTGCTAAGAATTTATTTTAGGTCAAGCTCTCTTCCAGGTCCCAGGTATGCAGCAGTGAAGAACACAGATGATGCCCATTGACTGAACATACTATGCAAATACTTTAACATATTATTATTATTATTATGCAATCATTCATATTATTAAGGTAATTATCAGAATAAAATAGAATAATATCTTAAAATGTTTAGGGAGTATTTCCTAAGTT
The DNA here is from genome assembly GCA_963575295.1 of Alouatta caraya. Taxonomy (NCBI): domain Eukaryota; kingdom Metazoa; phylum Chordata; class Mammalia; order Primates; family Atelidae; genus Alouatta; species Alouatta caraya. The sequence continues at coordinate 52,977 of CAUYUD010181625.1, forward strand.
CAACTAGAACTCATTGATGTAATACATTTAAACTGCTACTAAAAATATATGCCAAATGATTTCACATATTTGCTTGAGACAGATTGAAATGACTTTTTTACAGCTGTCAAACAAAAAAAATAACCCTTTCTATTACTTGATTCTCAGTAAACCTGTTAACTGGAATTAAAAATGTAATGTGGTAGGTGAATTTTCTTAAAGAAGTCATACTGAGCTAAGTTCAATAGGTTTCCTTAGAGTAAATACAACAGAGAGTTTTACAACTGAATTTCTCATGTTGTGCTTGAAATAGGTCAGTGGCACAATGGTAAAATGTATGTAAGTTTAAGATAAATCTGAAAAAGCCCCTAAAAGTGGAAGTAAATAATTCTCATTGACTCAATAGAGAGATTCAAACCATTGGGATGCATGCTGCAGTCCACTGATGAACATTTTTTTTTAATTTGATAGCACATAAATATCACATAATTTTACATAAATATTTATATTCTCAGCTTTCTTCACAAAATTGGAAGATATGGCAACATTTACCCTACATTCACACACAACAAGCACATCTATATAAACAACTTACTTCCTACTGTTGTACATCCTGTATTCCAGCCCAGTAGGGCTGTAGTAGGCATTGACATTTGAAGTCATTCATCATATATAAGTATATACTATTGCATAAGAAATAGAATGTTTTTGCTTTGTTTCATTAAAAAAAAAAAACTTTCCTTAATGTTATTTCTTCAACTGTTGTAAGAGATATATTTGGAGATTATATTTTCTACCAAATAATGTACTTATGTAATCAAAATGAACCATATACATTTATGGTCAGGTGTGCTGGTTGATATCATTTCTGGAAATCTGAGAAGAGTGCCTAAAGTTAATATTGCTAACAAGGTATCTTTATTGGTTCTAGCAATAGAGTAAAAAATGTAAAAAAAAAAAAAAAAAGACTCCAAAGTCCTCATGGAATTTACATTCCAGTGATGAAGGCAGTAAATAAGAAAAATAAATAATTCATATAATTTTAGATGAGAAATACTAAAACATTAAAGGAGAAAAAGAGGAAAGAGAATGAATAAATTTGTATGCTGGTTATTTTAGACAGTGGATAAGACAATGCCTTTGTGAAGACACAATATTTAAAAAGAGACACGGTAGGTTTTTAAAATTTATTATTATCAATTTTATTCTGATGTACACGGGAGATGCTCTGAATCAGATTTCTAATTGATTAATTGCATTACACTGAAAATAAGCATGCTGCATCCTAACCTCCTTGCTTCATCCTTTCCTCTTTGGGTCACTCATGGAAAACTCAGAGAGTTTGGAAGCTCGTTTTCAAGTAGTGGTATATGCCATAGGTGAAAGATGAGCAAAAATAATTTTCTCTGTGTATAAAGTGGAAGAGGTAGCTGTTCATTCTCTTCATGAAAAGATTTCTTTCTTAGTCCAATCCTTAGTTATATAATTAAAATATCTCCAGGAGCCAAGTATCAGTATAGGTCTTGGATTTTACAATTTAGAGATGTCTCCAAATACTTAAGCAAACAGCTACCTAGATTCCCAGACACCCGTGGCTTAACCTAGAGACCTAGTCCAGGCTGCAAACTCTTGGCCTTCTCAGAGAGATTACACTGTTTTTTTTATTATTATTATTCATTTGGATACAATAAAATAACTAGAAAAATTGCTACAAATCTAATTCTCATGGTATGTGATAAGTCTGTCTTCCCTCTTTCTCTCCCTCTGGACATATATACAAGAGCATTTAAAATTCAAGAAAGTTTTATTTACCCACAAAACATGAATACATGAGCATACACGAGGAAATAAGCCACATGGCAAATCTTGTGGGAGAAGATCTTGGGCAGAACCTCCACACTTCATGTATTCTATACTGAATCCTCTTACTTTATCATACTTATATATTGCCCAATTAAAAGCTACAGATAATCTTATTATTTTCTTGACAGCCTTTGTCACAGAATAACATACTTTGAAACAAAAATTAATGCTTAAGATTGCGGAGCAACATGGCCAAATAGAACTCTACAGTGATTGTCCCCCTCACAGGAACACCAAATTAAACAACTGTCCACACAAGAAAGCACCTTCATCAGAACCATAAATCAGATGAGTAATCACAGTACCTGGTTTTAATATCATATGGAGGAAAGATGCACTGAAGTGGGTAGAAAGGCAGTCTTGAATCGCCTACATAACCCCTCCTGCAACCCCTAGCCTTAGCCACATGATGGAGAGATAATCTGTGTACTTGAGAAAGAGAGAGTATGGCGATTGTAGGACTTTGCATTGGAACTCAGTGCTACTCAGTCACAGTGGAAAGCAACATAGAGTAGAATTCAGCTGGAGCCCCAGGAGGGAGCATATAGAGCAGGCATGGCGAAGGGGAGTTAACCACCAGTTAAAGCACTCTGGGGTCCTAAATAAACTTGAAAGACAGTCTAGGCCACAAGGACTGCAATTCCTAGGCAAGTCCTGGGTGCCATGCTGGACTTGAAGTAAGTGGACCTGAAGTCCATGTAGCCTAGTAAGATATCAGCAGGGGTGGCCAACAGAGTGCTTGTGTGACCCCTCTCCACCAATCCCAGGCAGTGCAGCTCACAGCTCCGGGAAAGACTCCTTCCTTCTGCTTGAGAAAAAGAGGGAAGAGTGAGAAGGACGTGGACTTGTACCTCTGGTGCTGGTTCAGCGGCAATAGAATAGCGTACCAAGTAGCTTCATGAGGATTCTGCCTCTAGACCCTGGCTTCTGGATGGCAATTTTGGATACATCCTGGGCTGACAGAGGATATTGCCACTCTGAAGGAAAAGACACAGCCTGGTTGGGTTCACCACTTGCTGACTAAAGGGTTTTCATTGAACACTGGTGGTAGCCAAGCAGTCGTTGTGGTAGGCCTTGGGTGAGACCCAGCGCTATGCAGGCTTTGGGTCTAATCCAATGCAGTACCACTGCTCATGACCACAGGGGTGCTTTTGTCTCTTTTCTGCAAGCTCTATGCATATCAAAATGGGGACAGAAACTCCATTTCTTTAGGGGACAGTAAGGGAAGAGTTTAAGAGTTTTTACCTGGTAATCTAGAGAATTGTCTGCGATCTCAACCAAAACCATGAAAGTAGTACCTCTTCAAGTCTGTGAGGGTTGCAGTGTTACTGGGATTGGGGGGTCCCCTAATATGCTGAGTTAAACAAGAACTTAGATCACATGCTAACTCCCTTTGAATACTTAGAAAACTATCCCAAGAAGGATGGCTACAAACAAGCCCAGACTGGAAGACTGGGAAGAGTATAATAAAGATCTAACTCTTCTGATGCCCAGACATCAAAGAACATCCACAAGCATCAAGACCATCCAGGAAAACATAATCTTACCAAGTGAAATAAATAAGGCATCAGTGACCAATCCCAGAGTGACAGATACATGAACTTTCAAACCAAGAAGGCAAAAGCTGTTGAGCTGTTTTGAGGAAGATCAATTAAGTTCAAGAAAATACAGAGAAGGCATTTAGAATCCTATCAGATACATTTAACAAAGAGATTGAAAGTTTTTATTAATCAAGCAGAAATTCTGGAGCTGACACATGCAATTGGCACACTGAAATGCACCAGTCTCTCAACAGCAGAACTGATCAAGCAGAACGAAGAATCAGTGAGATCAAAGACAGGGTCTTTGAAAATAGTCAGAGGAGGCAAAAGAAAAAAGAATAAAAAAGAATGAAGGACAACTACAGGATTGAGAAAATAGTCTCAAAAGTGCAAATTTAAAAGATATTGACCTCAAAAGGAATGTACAGAGAGAGAGAGAGCAGGCTAGAAAGTTTATTCAAAGGGAATTTTCCAAATCTAGAGAAAAATATCAACATTTAAGTAGAAGCAGGTATAAAACACCAAGCAGATTTAGTAATCAAAATCCCAAAGATAAAGGATAAAGGGAGGATCTTAAAAGCAGTAAGAGAAAAGAAACAAATAGCATGCAATGGAATGCCAGTACATCTAGCAGCAGACTTCTCAGTGGAAGCTGTACAGGCTGAGAGACAGTAGCATGACTAATATGGTTTGGCTCTGTGTTGCCACCCAAATCGAACCTTGAATTGTAATGATCCCCATGTGCCAAGGGCGGGACTAGGTGAATATAATTAAATCATAGGGTGGCTGCCCCATGCTGTTCTCATGATAGCGAGTGAGTTCTCACATATCTGATGGGATTATAAGGGGCTTCCTCCTTTGCTTGACACTCATTTTCTTTCCTACCATCCTGTGAAAAGATGCCTTCTGCCATGATTATAAGTTTTCTGAGGACTCCTCAGACATCTGGAGCTAGATGCTAGAGTAGGTCTGTTTGGTGGTTTTACACAGGCGTGAATAAACTGGCAATTTGTTTCTTAGGATGTGAAATCTGGCAACAGGGTAGCAGGATTGAAAACTGGACATTCTTTAAGTTCTGTTATCTTTTGGAATCCTTTTGCCTTTAGGACCCTGCTAAACTTGATGAGGGGTCATGACATCTAATTGTTGTCCCAAGGTAAACTCAGACTTTTTTTAATCAACAGAGTGGTAGCAGCCACATCTTACAAGCATGCTGGCCATTCAGCTGCCACCTGGTCTAGTTGTTTAGGAAAATAACCACTGATATAGGATTATTCCAGAGTCTAAGAGTTAGAACACCCAAAACTGTCGCTTTTATTTTTTTAGTCACATGGAGGGTGAAAGGTTTTTCTAAGCTTGGGAGTCCCAGTGCAGAGGCTGTTTCCTGGTTTTGTTTGTTTTTTACGTTTAAGAATGCCTATTGACAGGTTCTGTTCCAATTCAAAGGCTCATGTTTACTTCATTTTAGAGCTTCAAATAGTGGTTTTGCTATAAGCCCAACCTGAGAATCTAAATCTAGCAAAATCTGGCTATTCCCCAAAAGGCTTTTAACTATTTCTTAGTCTGAGGGAGCTGGAGTGCCAGGATAGTCTCCTTTCATTCCCTAACCAAGGTCTTTGTCCCAATAGTGAGCATGCATCCAATATACGACCCTTTGGAAAAAAACTTGGGGCCTTTTAGGGTGATATTCAGTATCCTCATTTTCCCAGAAAACTAAGAACCTGAATTGTATTTTTATTGGAGTCTTCCGTAGCAGGGCTGGAAATTAATACGTCATCTACATATTGTAAGAGGGATCTATTAATTAACTGTAGTTCCCTTAACTCTTTTGCCAATGCATTGTGAAAAATATGGGAACTGTCTCTAAAACCTTGGGGAAGAAGAGTCCAGGTAGGCTGAGATGCAGCATAAGTATCTGGATCAGTTCATTCACATGCAAACATTCATTGGAGCCCTGGGTGTAAAGGTATGCAAAAGCAAGCAAGAAAGCATCCTTTAAATCTAACGCTGTGAATAAATAAGCATCTTCAGGGACATGGGTTAATATGGTGTAAGAATTAGGACCTATCGGATGGACTGGAACTCCTGCTTTATTAACTGCTCTCCAATTCTGAACAAACTTATAATCCCCATTTGGTTTCTTTACAGGCAAAATGAGGCTATTCCATGAAGATTGACTGAATTGTAGTAATTCATACTTTAGAAACTTTATTATCAGGGGCTGGATGCCACTTCAAACCTCAGGTCTCAAAGGATATTGTTTTTCTATGGATAATTAACAGAAGGTTTTAAAATATCTTGGGCTGGACGTACATTAACTGTTCTTCCAGAAACTTCGATGTCCCAAACAGAGGAGTCTACTTGAGAGGCAACATGTGGAGAAAGACAGGCCTTTTCTTTATTTGTGTGAAGGCGTGTGCTTAGAGGTAAGAGAAGGGTTCCTTCCTGCTCTGTTGCCTTTTCATGAGGTTTTCCAAACTGAACTGTGGCCTATAATTTGGAAAGTAAATCTCTTCCCAGTAAATGAATAGAGCACTTAGGCATACACGAGAACTTGTGGGAAAATGTACAGTCCTCGGTGGTGCAACCAACAGGGTGAGTGACTCTTCCAAATTTTGTCTGGCCATCAATCCTCACTGTGGTATAAGAGCAGGAAGACAGTGGCCCTGAGAAATGGATCAGAACTGAGAAGGCTGCTCCCATTTCCAATAAGAACTCAGTATTTTTACCTGCCACATCAAGTGTTACCTGACGCTCCTCTGAAGAGGGTTTGGTATCCAGTGGGAGCTGTGGGGAACATCAGGCCCTGTCAGTCCTCTGTTCTCTCTGCTAGTATGAGCTCCCTTTGGAGCCTGAGGCGATCCTTCCTCAGTGGCTTTCTTGTTCCAGAAGGCACACTGATTCTGGCCCAAGGGCTGATGAGTTGGGGGCTTTTAGTTGGGGACTTTTTTCTAGACATCCTACAGATCACTCTCACCACACTTTCTTAGGATGAGTAACACTGAGGCTGCAGGGGGTTTAAAGCAACTGCTAACAATTGTCCTTTTTGGCTATTTTGGGGGGGTACATTTGCACTTTTTTGGCTATTAATTTTCTCTTCCTCTGCCCCATCTCTGTTGCTGCAAACCACAAAGACTATGTTAAAAGTTGTCTCATGGGGGTTTATTGTCCCATTGCTGCCTTTTATAAATTTCTCCTAATGTCAGGGGCAGACTGAATAATAAAATATATGCCAAGAGACCTTGCTCTTCTGGGGAGTTGGGGCCTGCATTAGAAGATTGTCTGAGTGCTTCAACCAAGTGACCCTGTATTAGACCATTCTTTCATTATTATAAAGAAATACCTGAGACTGGGAAATTTATAAGAAAAGAGGTTTAATTGGCTTGGGATTCTGCAGAATGTACAGGAAGCATAGAAGAATCTGCTCCTGGGGAGGACATAGGGAGCTTTTACTCATGGAAGGTAAAGCAGGAGGAGGCAGTGCACATGGTGGAAAGAGGGACAGGAGAGAGGGGGAGCGCCACACACCTCATGAGAACTCATTCAGTATCCTGAGGAGAGTACCAAGGGAATGGTACTAAATCATTCATGAGAAATTCTTCATCATGATTTAATCACCTTCCACCAGCCTCCACTTCCAACAATGCGGATTATAATTCAACATGAAATCTGGGTGGAGACACAGATTCAAACCATCAGACCCGGAAACACACTGAGATTATTTTTTTTTTAATATATATACTTTTTATTGCATTTTAGGTTTGGGGGTACATGTGAAGAACATGCAAGATTGTTACATAGGTACACACATGGCAGTGTGATTTGCTGCCTTCCTCCCCATCACCTATATCTGGTATTTC